>JAQFZX010003369.1:0-12750 GCA_034682405.1 Hydroisotoma schaefferi | reverse complement strand
AAAAAAAGTAGTTTTTAACATGGGGTTCTTATGGGTGACCTGTGACCGTTGCTAAACTACTCCGGACCCTTAAGGGGCCTTGGTTATGGAGTTATGGTTAAGTAAGTTATGAACCGTTGAGCATGTAGCTCAGGGTGACCTTTTGTAACCATTATTGTTTACTTTACGCAAGGTGACCTCAGAAAGTAGTAACCTTTTACATCGCTCTTCTCCTATTCCAGAGTTTGAACCAGATTTTGTATATTGTTTAATGTAGAAAAATAATGAGTGGTATTCTAGAACAATTTAAGCATTTTATGACTGACGCTTACCTTTGTTAAAAGGAAAGGATATAAAAGGGAATCCGAAATCCGACAGCGGACTCGGAATCCAGAGTAGGTTCACAGGTTAGAGTGACATTATATAACTCTGCCAAGAGATGGAATTTTAGAAAAGGTCTTTATGGTACTCTAGTTTTTGAGACCAGTATTTTCTCAAGTAACTTTAAAGAAAGGTAGAATAATTTGAAGTTTGTATTTTTGGAGATGTATTGAATGGTACGTGGTTTTGTTCCAAATAATAAATCGAACAAGTATTAGAGTTGATTTGCGTCTACCGACGGTGCCACTTATTTATTAGCGAGCTACGCTACGAGATTTACAACAACAAGGTTTCTCAGTTTCTCAAAGTAGACTTATTTCTGAATGTGCAACGGACGTTATTTCCAATGTACTTTAAGCTACGAAATATGTCGGTCAACCTTCTGAACTCTGAAGCTCACCTTACTTTACTTATAACCTTTTTAATTACAAATATCTCACAGTCCCTTAGGTATTTTTGCTGGATGGGGGAGGGGGACTCTGTGATTTTAATGATAAAAGTCCCCTACATTCCTCTTTAATAACTTCATGAATGACGTGCCCCTCCTTGTCCCTTCCCTACTTTTGACTTGGGCATGATAACCTATTCCCATTTGTTGTTATCTTGTATCTGAAAAAATATATAAAACCAAAACTCGGTAAACGCGAACTATGTCATGAAGCTCTAAATCATTATTAGGGTAACCACAATTATGCTTTTTTCGAACCCTTCAAAATGCTTTTTTCAGAATCCTAAAATGCTCAAATTATGCTTTTTTCGAACCCTTCAAAATGCTTTTTTCAGAATCCTAAAATGCTCAAATTATGCTTTTTTTTTGCCCATAAAAAAGCTATTTTATAATTGTTACATGACCTTTTTTACTTTCAACGCATATATTACAGTGCAAGTTTCTATTTAGGCGACTTTTCGACTATTACCAAGCTCAACTTTATTTTACAAATATTACTATCAAAATTGTACATTTTTACTTTCACTCGTCCTCGAACTCTGAGTTGAACTGTAAACGCATATGGGTCTCTAAATTGGCTTCGGTAAATTTATTCCGCTGAGATGTCAATGTCGACTTTAAAGTAGAAAAGGACCGTTCCACATCTGCAGTGGATGCCGGAATTTGTAGGACTTTTAAGGCAAGCGTTGAAAGTGACGGCATTTCGCGTGAATATTTTTTCCAAAACTCCACAGGACAGAAATTCATCTCATAGAAATGGGTCTGGCGTATGTTTCTGTATAGATTTAACT
Source organism: Hydroisotoma schaefferi (assembly GCA_034682405.1). Taxonomy (NCBI): domain Eukaryota; kingdom Metazoa; phylum Arthropoda; class Collembola; order Entomobryomorpha; family Isotomidae; genus Hydroisotoma; species Hydroisotoma schaefferi. The sequence goes on along the minus strand of JAQFZX010003369.1, from coordinate 11,151 downwards.
CGCTTCTGCTGACCGTTTCTACGGCAAGTTTTGAAATGCTGTTTGGAAGGAGTTCTTGACCGTTTTCACAGAACTGTTCGGCCTTTCGAGGGTCCAAATATTGTACTTCTTTCCAAAATGTGAACGCCGGGTGTTTCGTTTCCATATATTCCTGTAGTTTTGTCGATACAACCCCCAAACATTCTTCAATGCAGCCTTGCAAAGTAACAAGATACAACCAAATATCGGAAGCTGGTAAATTGTGGGACTCGAAGGTTTTGATTGTTGAAGAAAGAGTGCCACATATGTCACTGATTTTCTTTAACTGAATAGGAAGGTCAGAATCGCTGCATATCGCTTTTAATTTCTTAACAGCTAAGCTGTCGGGTTCAGTTTCATGAATCCATGCTACTTCAGCTTCAAAGTGATCCCAATGAAACGTTCCTGCTTCAATCCACGTACACCATCTGGTCACGATTGGTTCAGGTGGAAGCGCACGGGGCTTTCCAAATCGCTCAAAAAAATCTAGAAGCTCATTTCTTCTCGCTGGTGATTTTACTAGTGCAGACTTCATATTGGAAATGAACGTATTGCAACATTCCATCTCCATTCTGATTTCCTCGGCTACTAAATGCAGAACATGACACCAACAGGTAGAATGCAGTAGTCTGTAGGTTATAAAATGTCGTTAAGATATTCATAGTAACCTTTTGATAACTATAGTATAAAGATATTCGCAACCAAGAGGGGGTACCAGGGGGTACAAATAGCATAAAACGATATGAAGAAAGTAGCTTACATAGACAGGGATGGATGGGGCCTCTTTAACACGTAAAGGATTGGGTCTATCCAGAATTCCAGGGGGTACATTGGAAAACTAGGGGGCAGAATATACCCTCGAACCCCCAGTGATTGCGGAAATGAATATAAACGTAGTTACCTAGTTGACAATCCTTTAAGTGTGTTTCCTGCAGCTATCATATATCGGGCATTATCAGAGTGAAACGAAACTAGACGTTGTACCGGTATTTCAAGCTTATTAAGACACTCTAAGACAGATAAGCTGATGGTTTGTGCATCACAGCGGTCAATTAGACTTGTGGTGGCCAATCGAAACTTGTGATTCGACCCTAAAGGCTTGACTAGAATATTCAGCGTCTTCCTGTTCTTTATATCCGCCGTTTCATCTGCCATTAAAGCCACATCCTGATTCCTAAGAAAAAATGAACGTAACTAAAACTGTTCTCTCAAATAAAAATAACACGTACATATCAGAACATCTCTAAGCTTTATGCATTGTGTTTACCGGCAGAACAGTTTTGTACGATCCAAGTCCCTGTCCCCTTCTCTTGAAAGAATTTTTCGAAGACCTGTCTCGCACGGCATTGTGCATCCAAATTTGACATTATTTTTCATCCACGTTCGGAAAGGAGGATTCCTGAACTTGTGAAGTGGGATGTTAGATGCAGTGAACACTCTCACCATTTCATTCCAGCGTTCGCTGCTGCTTGCTACTGCCCCATCTGGCACAAAATAATCGGTGACGGTGACGGCAGTCGCTTTTGAAGCTATTTAAAAGGATTTTGTTTCATTTCACAAGAAAGTTTAGAATTATGGTAGCGCATGTTTCTTTTCCAGCTTACCTTTTGCAATTCTGTGTGAATTTGATGAAATGTGATTCTGAATAGTTGATTTCTTGGCTGCAGTTACTTCTGAATCGCAAGGGTCACACCATAATCGTTTACCTCTGACAGTTAAACCTGAGTTTGGAAACTCAATTAATCTTCCTTCCGGTGTATTGGACTTACAATGTTTGTTACTCATTGTAAAGCAGCAAAGCAAAAATTATTGAAATAATGTAAACCAAGAACAAAGCAAATGAGATTCAACTTTCGCTCTAATGCTTTATGCTAGCAGTCTTCTTCTACACAGACGCATGATCTCCCTGAAACAAGAAAGAAACTACGCTGTGAAGGTTTAATACAAGGATCATGTCAAAGACAGAGTTTTTATGAGATTTCAAGAAGTTTTGAAGTAAATATTTCGAATATTCATATAATTTCTTGGCATTTTTCGCGTCTATGTGAAATGCTTTTTGAGATTTTCAAAATGCTCAAAATGCTCAATTTTTCACCAAAATGCTCCAGAATGCTCGTAATGCTTTTTCTAATTTCGAAATCGACATTTTTGGACTAAATAGGTATTAAGAAGGCTTCTGAACTTGAAACCGCGGGTGTGGGGTACAAAATGCTCGAGAATGCTATTATGCTTTTATGGTTACCCTAATCATTATTAACGTAAATAATTTATTCGCACAACCAAGTGGTATAATTTATTAAACAAATTTATTAATTAAATCACAAGCAAAATACGATTAGCAAACTTTTAGTACAAAAAACGGGATTCTTAATTTAAAATTACAAATTTATAAAACTAGGACCATATTTCTACTAATTTTCCTTTGAACTATAATAATTAGTTTTAGACCAATTATTTTTAGAATGATAAATCAATAAATTATTGTATTATCATCATTTTCCAAATCCCTTATTCCGCATCCCACCAACCTTTCCTCAAGCAGTGCCCTCGCTTCTTGCGAATTCGCAGAAAAGGATGAATGGACCGTTCTTGGTAAAGTTTATCGATAAACACGGACCTTTCCATTGGATCTTTTTTTTCATCCAAAATTGTAATTCCATACCAATCACTCTCCAAATCCAATTGCATAAGAAGTGGCAATCTACGAAGAAGCTGCACAAGACACAGTCACCGTCAATCTGCTGAAATACAACAAAGAGTCGGGTTATATAAAATGGAGCGTTATTTTAGGACTACGAAACTTGATGTATATTTATTTCTAAAAACATAATCTTTCGAAGCAAGTTAGCCTCAAAGATGTCAGCCGTCCTGACAAAATATCTTTAAGCGCTATGCCATAATAATCCAGAATCACAGGAGCTTTATCCGTACGGTTTAGTGGCTGTTGGCCTTTAGAGCACAGGCTAAGTATCCGCAGCTCTGTAATTAATTAGCATACAAATGTTAACAAAAAGGCATAGGTAGCTTAAAATGAATTTAAATAAATGGAATAACCAACCTTCCCAGCTATTGAACGACATCCGGTTCTTTGCAGCCTGCAAGCGGCCAGGAACCGGGGGGATCTCTAAGATCTCTCTAGTATATGAAACAGCCCAAGTCACCTCCAACTCCTCCATTTTCATATCCTTAAGGGAGTAAATGCACTCCCACAGGGACTCCTGGGAGTTAATCGGCATGGTAAGGAATCTCAAGTTTGGAAACATCTTAGGAATATAAACGCTATAGGTCCCAGATCCCCCTCGTTAAAAGTATAATTACCATTCAAAATCAAGAGTAAACTTCTTCAACTTGGGGAAAGTTACTTCCTGCTGTAGAAACTCCTGAAGTGTCACTCCTGTTGAACTTGCGGTAATCATGATAAGCGTTTCCAGGTTAGGTAGTCCCTTGAGCAACTGAATAATATCCCCCATTCCTTATAGCTCCGGTATCTCAATTTCAAGACTTTTCAACATCTTCATCTCCGTCGGAAACCGGATCTCCTGTACATCTTCTCCCTCTGGAACACCGAGAACCAGATGCTCCAAAGATAAGGTCATCTCACTTCACATCACACTAAGACCTTTTTGTTAGATATATAGTCAAGGTTTTAGGGTATATTAGGTTAGAAATTAATAGACAATATAAAAATATAGTTTTTCAGGGTTTATGACTGCTTCGGCATTTTTGACCCCCACTGGCTGTAAAACTTTTATATTCGAGAATAATTCCTTTAAATTGACAACTTTTAAACAAAACTCCAGAAATCAGTTTTTGATTTTTTTTACCCGTGGGGGTAGGTTGACCCGCATGGTTAGTTAATACTTGGCCTGATTGTCATGAAATTCAACAGGGCTCTTCCGACTTTTACCCTATAAAATGTAAATAATAGCAATTTGGGGGGCCTTGCTTAACCAGTACTTGAGTTATCGTGCTGACACACGGACAGACGGACAGCCGACCTTCGTGGTTGCATAAGCCTTAGACAGGCTAAAAGACGAGGTCCAACAGTGGTTTTATGCAAAAATGAGGCATATGAATAGGTTTTTTCATTAAAAAACGATGCCTGATAGTAGTTTATCGTAAACAAAGGTGTTTTCTGGTTATGTCATTTACAAACCTCCTCCAAGCAGCTATATTAGCCCCGTCAATTGATATAACCAACGGGTGCTGTACTATCAATGGACTGAATCATTTTTCAATATAAGTTACAACGTGAACTTGTTTACTGCTAACGGTCACTGATTACTTTATCCCTCAGTTTTATGTGGGGGCGCAGCCCCCACACCCCGTTGCTTCTTCTTTTTGGTTTGGTTTCTTCAAAACCAAAGGGTCTTCGCTTGTTTACTTTTTTTTAAACTAATTTTGTCACTCGATGATGCTCCAGTTACCTGAAACTTCAGATTTCAGCAAAAATAGTGTTATGTTGTTGCTTATTTATGAACAAAACTAATAAGATTCCTAATTTTTCGAAATTTCATAGTGGTAGCCGGGTCGTTTTCATCTCCACGGGTGCCTACACCTTCGGATTTTGGCAAACATATTCCGTTATTAGTTTTTAATCACTAGTACAGAAACAACTTTTTGGAAGTTTTTCACCCTAACGGGTCTCTCTGACCACGTGTACCGACAACTTAGGGTTTTGCTAAAAATAATCAGTTCTGTGCTCTTTTTGAGCAAAAGTAGAGCTACAACTTTTGGAAGTTTTTCATCCTATCGGGTCCATCTGACCCCCACGGGTACCTAAAACTTTGAACTTTGCCAAAAATAATATACTTTTTTTGTATTTTTGAACAAAAGTAGGGAAACAATTTTTTCTAAATTTTTCACCCTCACGGGTGCACCTGACCCCCCGGGGGTACCTAAAACTTTGGATTTTACCAAAAATAATATACTGCTTGATGTTTTTGAACAAAAATAGTACAAAAACTTTTTGAAAATTTTTCACCCTATCGGGCCCATGTGACACCCCAGGGGTACCTAAAACTTTGGATTTTAACAAACATTATATGCTACTTGGTACTTTTGAACAAAAATAGAAGATTAATATTTTCAAAAATTTTCACCCTTTCGGGTCCATCTGACCCCCACGGGTTCTTTAAACTTTGGATTTTGTCGAAAATAAACAGTTCTTTGTTACTTTTGAGCAAAAGTTGACGAACAATATTTTGGTAAATTTAAGACCAGTGGGGGTATTTTTGACCAAGTGGTCCTATTGGGCAGGTTTACGAACTTAAATCTCAAAATCGGCCCTGGACCCACTATGCAAAATTTCGGGGATGTGGTGTCATTATTTCTTGAGTTATCGTGTCCGTACACGGACGGACGGACGGACCGACACAGTGCGTGGCTACATAAGCCCAATTGACTGGGCTAAAACGAGGCCTGAAAGATGTTTTTTTACCAAAATAATTTTACAGATTTTTTGCAGGAAAGAAAGCATAATTCTGTTTTTGAGAAGTTAATTTTACAGATTTTTTGCACGAAGGAAAGCATAATTCTGTTTTCAAGAAGTGAATTTTACAGATTGTCTTGCAGGAAGAAAAGTAAATACTGTTTTCAAGAAGTTAATTTCACAGATGTTTTGCAGGAAGGAAAAAATATTTCCGTTTTTAAGAAGTCAATTTTAGAGATTCTTTTGCAGTGAGGAAAGCATAATTCTGTTTTAGTAGTAGTAGAAGTAGTGAATTTTACAGATTTTTTCAAAGGAAGGAAAGCACACTACGGTTTTTAAGAAGGGAATTTTACAGATATTGTTTCAGGAAGGAAAGCATATTTGTGTTTTTAAGATGTTAATTTTACAGATTTTTTCCAGGATATTATGCGTAGTAATTTTTTTTTAAAACAGTTGTGTGGATTTTTCGCAGGAACAAAAGTTCAGCCGCAGGCGACCTGACCACGTGCTGAATTTTTCTTCCTGCAAGCGATACCCCAACAATTCTTCCTTCCAGCCAGGCTTGAAGGATTGGGAACTTTCTGGACCCATAGCATTTAGACATTGCGTTGATAGCTTGTTGTCAAAATATGGGCTAAATTCCTACAACGTGGAATGACCGTTCGGTTACTTAAATAACGCTCTGTTAGTTTAAGAGGTTATTTCTTTTCTTGATTGGTTTGATTGAACTTAAAATTGATTGTAGTTAAGCGATTCGATTAAAAAGTAATTTTCCAACGTAACATTGCATAATTTAGAATGATGGGATGCCAAACGGCGCAGGTAGAAAATAACTAGCTTAAATCTAAACTAAATCGATAAGGGCTATCTAGGCCAAGAGCTACCTATAAAATTGACCAAATAATATTGCAACTATACCTAAAAATTCGTTTTTATACGGAGCCGCTTATCTTAACGGTAGTACTAACATGCATGTATATCCTACTCTATAATTTGCTAATGTCTGTCGATGGAAATCCACATTTTTGCACTGATTTTTATAATTTTGGTGTCTAGAAATCGGAAATACTAAACTTTGTGCAACAGGGGGTTTCGTTGCGAAAACATCTGACCTTGACCCTTGAAAAGGTCATAACTATGTCAATACTGCAAACCTTGACCAATTTCGCCCATCTTGGTGTCAAATAAAAGGTAAATTGACCCAGCGGTTACATATAATTTTTAATTGCTGCAAAAAACCGTACCCGTTGACCTTTAAAAGTCCAACGTATTGCTGTTCGGGGATTTCCTGCCCAAGCGGGATCGGTGACCACCGCGACCTAGTGAGGTCACTTAAGGGTCAAGTGGTCATGTCAATACGTCTTTTGTTTATACTAAATTTGTCAAGGTGACACTTTTGTAATATAAAATTAATGCCCATGTCACTTTCTTGGTTTTGTTATCGTAATAAGCAGTGGTTTTGCTACCCCTATTTTGATTGTAATAGTAATAAAGTAGTTGTAACTTTGTCAAGTCTACGCGATATCCTTAGTTCATTATAAAGCTTGTAATTAGCAATTAGTCAGGATTTACGGGAGAGTTTCACTGTCGAAGATATTGGTTGGCTTTTGTGGAGGTGCATGCATACGTGATTTTGGCATAGGCAGGATAAACCCCCAACATTTTCGTTAGAGTAAACTTTAACCGATTTGGCTCATTCTGGTGTCAGAGGAAACCTTGCGGTTGCATATAATTGAAACTTTACTACAAGGGGTGGGCCCTTGGACCTTAAAAAGTCACAACTACTGAGCTACATTAAGCCTTGGCGGATTTAGACCAACTTGGTGTCAAATAATAGGTATTAACTCCCCGAATGCATATAATTGAGATATAATTAGCGGCGGTGTGCCTATCGCCTTCAAAAACGTCGAAATATACTTTCCTTAATCTTTCCACCACAACAAAATAACACCACCTTAAGCTCCGCCCCTCTTGCTCATTCTACTTAGCTCTGCCCACCCCTCGCCAAGTACCGCTAATTTTGCTTTTATCCTTTTATCGACGCCCAACAACGATTACGACCACGTTGCTAGAGTGACTTCAACGCTTCTAAGAGGGCAATCAGGAAGGAGAAAGGGTAAAAGGTTTTTGTTTGTTACTTAGATGGAGGTGGTTGGTTTTTTTTCAATTTAATAAGTATTTTAGATGATTTGTCTGGAAGTGGTTTATTTTTTCATTTTTTTTGCGCTTCTAGTTTAGAAATATCCTTTTATAGACGCCGAACCACGATGACGACCACGCTGCTAGACGGAATCTAACGCTGCTAGACAGATTTCAACGCTGCTAGACGGAATTCAACGCTGCTAGACGAAATTTAACGCTTCTAAGGGCGCAATCAGGACGGAGAAAGGACAAAAATTTTATTTCTGTAGTTCAGATGGAGGTGGTCGGTTTTTTCCAATTTATGGTGATTTGACTGGAAAAGGTTGATGTTTTAATTTTTTGTTTCGTTTTTCGTTTCAAAATAAGACAACGATAGGTGCGATCACTCTAGACGGAATTCAAAGCTTTTAAGGAGGAAATTAGGACCGAGAACGAGTAAAAGGTTTGGTTTTTTGTGGTTCTTTTGAAGGAGGTTGGTATTTTTGAGGAGGTGGTTTCTTAATGGTTGTTTTAAATTAAGGACGATGGAGAATAATACGCCATTTGACAAGCACCACGTTGCAAAGCGTTGGAAGACGGAGAGCAGCGGCCGAGGGACTTTTCCCCATCAAGGAAGAGGTCATGGATCGCATAATCACATTCAACTACTGAACGAAAATCACGACCGCGCCTGCAGCTGGTGTGGTTTTGTAATTAAAAATCAAAGTATCGAGAAACACTGTGAGCAACTGTGAACTTTCTTTAACAAGATATATCATTAATATTTTTACACGAAGTTGTTATATTTTGTGTTTGGAAAAGTGTGTTGTCCAAATATCGACTGCCGTCGCGAGCTGCCCAATCCAGAGGGCTTCTTTAATGTGGTTTCGGGGTGGGTAAGATGCGTACAATGTGATTCATTTATGCACAGTAAGTTGAATGTACGGATATTGTGATTTTGTTGCACACCCTAAACCTTATTGCACGATACATTAATTACAGAGACACATTTCTTTTGTTAAACCTGCCGGCGACAAAATGAGCAAGCGCACCGCCAAAAAGCAATTAACGACAAAAAAATCATCATGGAGCAGGAGGAGGAAATATCCACTTCAAAATTACATCTCCAACAAGCGAAGTCTAAACCTAGCGTAGAGCAGGTAGAAGATGCAATCCTCTCACAGCTTCCGTTGATAACGCAGTCCCCATTGGCAACTGACCTCCCATTGACAACTGAGGTCAAGGAAACACCCATTGAACGCTGATATTAGAAATAGTTCATGAAATTTAAAGGAATGATTTTGTTGTATTAAATGTATTGACATATTGTTTTTTTGGCATTTTTTAATTTTTTTGGCGTTTTGAAATTTTTTGGTTTTTTGAAAATTTTGCGGTTAGCTTTAGCTAGACTGCGTGTATGGAAACGGGCCTTTTTTGGCTAGTATTAATATAATATGTAAGAGCCTTCATAGAAGCGAACTGTAATCCAGGGTTAACAAAGTTCAGTCCTCTAACTTTAATCCGAATATGTTTTCAGGCAGAGGAATGAAAATACAAATAGCACAGTTTAAAATAAGAAACTCGTTTTAAGAGAAATTGCCAATATAAAATATTTATCTTGGTAACTTAAAGTATGGAGGATCCAGCTAACAAGCCTTTATTATTTCGTAGTGGCGGATTGGTTTTTATTTTAACATAGACAATTGGATGAATTTACATTAATCAATCCTTTAGTACCGTGAATCCCGTTCGTTAAACCACCACGGTTGATAAGCAGCATTTGCTATTTTCGTTAACTTTTTTCTTTCTAACATAAGCCGCATTAATAGATAACCCACAGTCAGATTATCTGCTTATATTATTAGCTAAAGGTAATGTCAACGGAAAAAGTTCAGGATTTACATCCTGTTAGAAGTTGTGATTAAATAAATGGATGTACTCTCCAAGAGAGTCAAATCGTAAGTAAGTTCATTCATACAGTAAATCCGTATTATTAGCTGAAGGAATAACCAATTGACCAAATGTCTTAACTATATGCTATTTAGCTATTGTAATTAACGCCCCCAACTACGTGGAGATTATACGTTTACCGGATGGACTAAATACTCTAGAAGTGGCAAAGAATCAAAGAATGCATTTAGTAGCTAAGAACTAGAACAAGAGCAGTCAGAACTGCAGAGTAGTTCAATTCTAACCTAAATGCCAATTAAAGAGCAAGAGTCTGTAATAACCTAAATTCTATATTCAATACTCTCCCTCACTTCGAGTATCTAGATATTAAGTGGAGTCTCCTCATCCCCCTTAGCTACCTCCAGTTTCTCCTTCCGAGGTTTAGTCTCAACCTCTACTCTAATCTTCCTGCCATCTAAGTAGCATTTAAAGATAACCATAAACAGCAGTGTAATAATCATAAAAAGAACAACTACTACAACAATGCTCATAAAACTCCAGTGTGAGTGATGCACCTCTCCCTCAGTGTGAATGATGTCAGGCGTCAATAGGCTGCATGGCCTTATCATCTTGATACGTATATCCACCAAGTTATATCCCGAGATGACTGGAACTTTGATTCCTCTCCACAGTACTGGCTCTGAATTCTTAATGTTTACCCCAATTACTGCCGACATGAGATACATCCAAGTCAGGAACGCCCACATCATAGAAATCTTAGATCTTGGGCCTCTGAGGTCCTTTGTATCAGGATTCATCATCTCCTTCAAGCCTAGTGTATCCTTCATTTCTGCATGCTTAGTCTTGGGCCAGGGAGGCTCAGCTTTCCAATCTGTTTCTTCGTCCTGGGCAGCAGCTGATTCTGGAGGAAGTATAGTAATGCTCGTTTCCAATCCGCACCCACTGCTACCGAGCAGGTCGACTCTGGATTCCTCCTCATTACTACCTATCCACAGATCGACTTGCTTCATTTGGTCAGCCTTTGCGTTTCTGATTGCTAGTTCTGTTGTCGGATGAGAACGATATGCTGTGGATAACGATAATGTAGTCCACGACCTACCCTTATTTGCTTTAGGTAGTCTTCCACTCGTTATTCTTGCCATCACTGTCAGTCCTATAGTGAGCTGTACTACTCTCCCTGTCATCAGGCTTCCATAGTTGTCACTCCAATTTACAATCCTAATAGCTGGTTTCTCATCGTGTCCATCTCCGTACTCCATCTTAAGGGTTTGGGGTTCTGACTGTCTCCTTCTCGAGTCGTTCTGATGAGGTAATCCAGGCATCCATGGCCATGGACGTACTTTATCTTCCCTTCCACAGATATCTTTCTCATTCGGGGCATACATGCGACGGTGGACCCTCCCATCGATGCGGCTTATCTCCTTCTCGAAATTAAGCTTCTCGTCCTGGAATCGGACCATGTCCTCCTCGGATCGGACAATCTCCTCCTCGAAGCGGACCATCTCCTCCTCGGATCGGACCATTTCCTCCTCGGATCGGACCATCTCCTCCTCGGAGCGGACCATCTTCTCCTCGGATCGGACCATCTCCTCGTCGGATCGGACCATCTCCTCGTCGGATCGGACCATCTCCTCGTCGGATCGGACCATCTCCTCGTCGGATCGGACCAT
>JAQFZX010003368.1:0-12751 GCA_034682405.1 Hydroisotoma schaefferi | reverse complement strand
TCCCAAAAATCACAAAAACTAATCCCAAAAATCCCAATCACTAATCCCAAAAATCACAAAAACTAATCCCAAAAATCCCAATCACTAATCCCAAAAATCACAAAAACTAATCCCAAAAATCACAAAAACTAATCCCAAAAATCCCAATCACTAATCCCAAAAATCACAAAAACTAATCCCACGAATCACAAAATAACCAATTGCAAAATTCACAAAAACTAATCGCACTAATCACAAAATAACTTAAATCCCACAATTCACAAAAACTAATCGCATAAATCACAAAATAACTTTAATCCCACAAATCACAAAATAACCAATCCGACAAATCACGAAAACTAATCCCATAAATCACAAAATAACTTGAATCCAACAAATCACAAAATAACCAATCCCACAATTCACAAAAACTCCTAAATCCCCGTGTGATGGAATTTTCTACTAAAACCTATGATTTATGAAACCCAAAAGCGAGACTCTCTCTACCTTACAAAACCCTTCTTTTTAATCATAATTGATTGTCCTTAATTTATTTAGAGTTTAGACCAACTGTCATCGAACAATATTGACCGTTCGGAATGTAACCTCTCCCCCGAATCGTACAAAAGTGAAGAAGGGGATCGAGAGGCGGAAGGGAGTCCTTCAAGTACCCCAGGGACCCCTCCTTCCAATCGGACCTACCATAACCTCCACCACCATCATCAACAGAGTCCAAAACGGTTTAAAAAGCGGTCCGGCCCCCACGACTCCTGTTCCGACTCAGAACTACAACAACAATCTGACGAGGAGGACATCGAGGTTGCCATCGAGGAGGACCCTCATCAAGGTAAACGTCTTACAGAATTATGCATACAAATTAACATTGGCGCAACCACTGGGGTCGATTTGTACCCCTTAGTGTTACAATGTACCCCTTGGACTCCCCTATAAGCCCTATCCTCTACATGTTAAGCAGGCCTCCTAACCCCGCCCAGCCACATCCCTTCATATCCTTCAATGCTATTTGTACCCCTTGGTACCCCTCGTGGTTGCGTCTATGGAAATTAACGTCATCGCTTCAAGATCTCCTCCAACCCAGAGCAGTATTTGTCCCTTTCCCCTGCCTTTTTTTCTCAAGTAAACTAATTATATTTCCACCACAGGTCACCAGTCCCCTCCCACTCATCCCCAGAGCTTAAAACTAGCCCACTCAAGTGGCGGAAAGTCAGAAGAAGAAGTATTATTAGGTGCGGGTGGGTGTGGTCTTTCCCCGGTGAAAAAAGTATCCAGAAAACGAACAGGAAATGTGATATCTTCTCGAGGTGAAGGAGAAGGGGGCACTTCAAGCAACGACGAGGACGACGGCTACTGTCGAGGCTACCCCCGTTCAGGTCCAACTAATCAAAACCAAATGTTACTCAACGGACTCATAAAAAGTCAGCAGAATCAGGACTACCGGAGACTATTTAGCGGAGGTGGGAGTGGTCCTCCGGGACTTTTTTCTGGAGGTGGAAGTGCGGAACCGATGGGCTACCATCATCCCCATCATCAGTTTCATCAAGGGGGTTTTGCAAGTCCTCTGGACTTTATCCAGGCTCAACAACAGTTTATTCAGCATCAACAACAACTCCAGCAGCAGATCCAACCACCCCCACAACAAAACCTGGTAACGGGTAGTGCTAATAATGGTAATGGGGGTAATGTAGTACAGCAGGGGGGTTTTGGGATCGGTGGGGGTGGTCAGCAGCAGAGTATACTTCAACAGAGCCCCTCTCTAGCCTCTCTAATGATACTCTCTAGATATCGGGAGATTACTTCTAATATGATTAGTAATGCGGCTTCTAGCAATAATAAAAGATCACCACAGTAAAAACATAATATTGACTGAAATAGACAACCCTTAAGTCCTAAACCAAGGTCCTGTATTTATTTATGGGGTTTTTGGTTCGTTTATTAGTAAAACTTGGGGGTATCCGTTGGTGGGATTTGGATCTGATTTAATTTAATTAGAAGTCTGGTAGGAAAAGTATGAAGTCTGGTAGTTTACATTTCTTTTTAATCTAGCCACTTTTATAATAATTAATTAGCCACTTTTAGTCTAGCCACTTTGACCGGGGCTGTGGAGATTGATAGTTGAGATTTGCTGACTGGTTGTAGGAGGAGGGGTGCTAGTTGGGATTAGTTGTTTTAATTTAATTTAATAATGGATTAAATAATAATAATAATGAATAAGATGCAATCATAAGTTAAGCCGGGTTTAGAGTATCATTAATTAACTTTGTAAATTACAAGTAATTAATTAGTAAACGAAGAGGAATGGATGGGGAAAAAACCTCGGGTAATTAATTTGTAATTGGAATAACTGCTTGGAAAATGTGATTAGTGATTAGTGTATAATTTCATTTAATAGTTGATGATTGTAAATGAAGATATTACTCCAAGAAAAAGTAAATTGGGGATAAAAGCCGAATTTATACTGATCTTTTGCCTATTTTTTATTAGAAAAATTAATCAATAAAGACAGATACAAAAAAAAGAAAGATTTTAAATCAACTTCGAAGATTTATTTATTTATTCGGATATTTCAGATTCAACGACGAAATGGTCTCCGTCCTACAGGAAGGTCGAGGTTTGGGTTTTGGTGTGAATATTTCTCTAAAAGTGGATATAAAATACCGTATTCCCTATAATAATGTCCCCCAATATAATCTCCAATTCTAATAATTCCCCGGGGGGATTATTTCGCCGAACCTTATATCCTTCAACAGTTGACCACCTTTGCTTTCCCTTCTATTTTTTCAGATAGAGAAATGCATGTTCTTGTGGGAATTGTATTGTATTGTTGGACGGAATAAATAAATAAAAGAGTGCGGCTTCATATTTAATTAAACGGTTCTTTCTAATAAATTCCGGATATGATCCATCCACTTACGGCCCCTCCTCTTTCTTTATTCTCTCCGTCTTTATAAACTCTATTCTTTTTATTCCTTTTTTATCCGATATTTATTATTTTACTCGTGTCATGATAAATAGGACTGAGTTGGATCGGACGGCGGCTTGTCCGTCATTTAATTAAGGAACATTATTATTATATTATTATTATTATTATAATAAGAACCACGTCATATTTCTCACATTCTCTGCATTCCTCATACCTACTCACAAAGAGACTGAGTTTGGCTGCAGTTTTGTATACAAAAGTTTGTAGTAGAGTTGGCATAAAATATTTTCGAAAAGAAAGGGGAGATGTATCTAGTAGGAAGGATTGTTCAAAATAAAATAGCTCGTCATTCTGTCCTGGTTGGTATTTTAGTTTTAAAATGTTGTAAACTTTGAAGAGATTAATATGAGGATTTTATGATATTTTATTCCAACAATGAATGGAAACACTTGGCGTGTTAACCTGGAAATGTCCCCCAGAGTGAGTGATAATTATGGTTGAGTGAGTGTGACTCTAACAATAGTAGAGAGGTAGCTAGAGATTGCCAACAACTTACTTTTCACTCTAGTAAATAAGCACAATTAGAACATTTATAAAGTGGATTTGAATCAACAATGGACGCATAGTTTAATGCAACAATGAGAGAGAGAAAGGTTCAACAATAAGATTCAAGGTGTGAATCCATTCATTAACCTTCCTAAGGTTTGTATTTTTATAGAAGGAGGTTCTTCCAATGATTTTTTAGGTAATTTTGGCAGTTAGAAGTGTGTAAAAACTGGGATTAAAATGGATAGAAACGTGTGGCTTTATGGTTCCAAAAATAGATAGGATAGTAGGAGTTAACTTGTGGAGGTATTTCTATTTATTTATAAAGGGGAATTATTAGAAGAAGAAGGGGATTATTGTGATAATTATTGTGGATTTGGAAGGATTGTAATGTTCTGTTGGGTGATTTATTCCGGTTGGTTTATCCCGAATAAGAGGGAGATTAAGGGCTAGTTTAGGCTACAATTGTCACCTAAAGTAAGTAAGTAAGGTTTGGAGAGTGTGAATTTATTATTGGGACTGGGACTTGATTAGTTCCAATTCCGTGAACAACAATCCCCAGTCTGAACCCGCGGGTTGTCTCTTGCTACTACTTGACCTATTCAGAACAATGGTGTTCAAATCAACAACTATCTAGACATTGTTATTTAGGGGATTTATTCCTCCAACAACTCATGTCTAGTACTTTTAAATCTATTGAAGATGATAAGTCAACCATTAACCAACACCTTTTACAGAATAATACAATAGAATAGTTATTTTCCACTTTGTAAACATCACTTACCACTTCATTTACTTTATTTATTGAATCAAATAAATGTTAGTTTTAGAACGGTCCACCACCAACTACATTAGGGTCAACGACAGGATGGTAACGGCAGGAGGGTCAATAGACAGGATGGTAACGGCAGGAGGGTCAGTATACAGGATGGTCAACGACGGCATTGTCAATGGAAGAATGGTCAACGACGGCATTGTAAATGGAAAAATGGTCAACGACGGCATTGACAATGGAAGAATGGTCAACGACGGCATTGTAAATGGGCACGACGTAATGGTAATGGTGTCTATTAACCATCCTGTCCATTGACCCTCCTGTCCATTGACCCTCCTGTAGTTGACCCAGTCGTAGACTGAGTTTTGTAAGAGTGTAAAAAAACGGAATAATAATGGCAGGAAAGTGTATGTTGGTGAAAGGGAGTCTGGGACTTTTGCCACACCCCCTTGCTTTTTTTCCGTAGCCCAAACTTTTTTAGTAAACTTCTTTCTCGAGAAGCAAATCTGTAAAACGTCCCAACGGACATTTGTGAAAGTAACTTTTGGTGTATTATTAGGTAAAACTTTTCCGGACCGATGCAATCTCTACAATTCCTTGTAACCGTTTAGTAAATATTGTTAGAAATGAAACTCTACTCCCCCCCAATCTATCCCTCTAAAAAGTGAACAAAAAAGGGATTATTATTTTACTTGAATAAATCCCACACAACTGGAAGGGAGCTAACGACTTTAATAAGGGAAACGGTAGGAAGGAGGATACACCACCGTCTTGCCGCGGGTTCTAGCCCGATATACTCATGTCGTCTCAATTAAATTATCACACTTGACTCAGCCTTTTCTTCATAAAATGTTGGGAGAGTAGTAGTAGGTAACTTTTGTTCCATCTCCATCAAAATACATTGTAAATATTCGACACAATATCGAGGATGGATGGATGGAGGAACGTCAAGTGTTTGGCGTAAATGGAATTCCCAAAACCTGCTCATTTCTTTGGCATTTTTTACATGTTTTTGTGTGTTAGTAACTGTGGAGGAAAGTTGTTAAATGTGGAGTTAAGGGAAGGGACATAATGTGGGTAATTATTGACTTACAGGGAGTTTATTAAATTGTAGAGCTAGGTAGGTTTATTGGTGGTAAGTCGGACTTAAAGGTTGTTGATGTTAATCCTATAATTCTATAATAATGCTAGTTGGATTCTGATTGTCTTGGACAAATATTTTCAACAAGGGGATAATCTGTTTTGACAACTTGATCCTGAAAGTAAAGATAGTTGATGGGAATAAGAGGAAGAATTATTTGAGGGAATTAACAGGTAAAATGTTTGTTTGTTTTGGGAAATAATAAGAGAGTGAAGAAGGTCCTTCTAATTCTTAACACTTGACACAATAAGTGTCAACTGTTTAAGGGATAAGGGAAACATGGGGATTGTCTTTTAATATATTTGCCAATTCAATAGATAGATACTCTTGTTCCTTTCAATTATTATTGTAAACCACAAAGTAAGTGGTAGGATGAGGGGGATTACCCTGAGAGAGTTTGAATTACTAGGACGAGTTTACAATAAGTCTGGGCTACTGTGCATTTGGTCTGTAAATTAAACAACTGAAGGATGGACACTTTTAGGTAGATTTATTGAGGTCAAGTTGTGACAAGTTGTGATCTCTGCAGGGTCACACCCACCCACTCTCTCTCTCTCTCTACATTTACCCCAATCCCCAATCAAGAGTATTCAATTTACCCCAATTCTTGAACAAGTAACTGTTGGATAAGTTTTATACAAAATCCCCCTGTAAAAAGGGGGTGTGGTCATTAGAGCAGAGTGTGAAAAAAATTCAGCCGGGGTCATTTTGGATTCATCCAAGGATTATATTACATCCTTTACATGTCAAACAGACCACACCCCTTCCTATCCTTTAATGCTATTAGTACCCCCTGCTACTCCCTCGTGGTTTGTATGGGTAAATCGTTTAATCCCCTTACATAATCCAAAATAACTGGAAACAAACTGTGGATGAATTTCTTGAGAATCCTACCCTTCCAGAAAATGACACATCTCCTGAATATTTATTTAACGTCAAGGATAATAAAAATGTCCACAAGTTCCTATAAAAAGAAGCCGAACATGGAAGGATGTTCTTGTGTAGAATTGGAATAATTCTGCCCAGCATTTCTTGACAAAAGGAGTATAAAGTTGGGTAAAAAGACTGTAAGAAGAAGAAGGATGCAAATATTGAGTGAATAAAAATACAAAAATAAAACGGTTGTGAACCCTTTTGGGAGTTTTGTGTGTTTCGAATTCGTCCTCCATAATAATAACCACGCCTCCTCCGTTCCTTTTACCTACACTTTCCCGTTTTACTGCCAGAGAAATAAGTGACGAAGCGTGTGTAATGGATTTAATCCCATCCTTCCATTTTATGTCAAATTTACCAAAATATTTTAACATCAAAGTCTGAATACATTTCTTGTACGGCTCAACGCCCCTACAGCTACACAATTTACACAATTTACAACAATTTACATGCAAAACACGAACAGTCCAACCGTGTAAAATGCATACATGTTGAATACATTTATTTTGGGATGACAGGACTAAACTACAAGCAGAGTGAAAGCCCTCCTCATCTTTTCACCTCTTATTTTAGGAATTACAGGGTTGGGAATATCATACGATTGGGACATTACCATCCTGTTGTTTGGAAATATGTCAACTAGGATTACTACATTTGGGTTTGCGACATTGTGGGATAAAATATTCATGTATACTAGGTCGACGAATTGTATGCCTATTGCAATTTTTTAAATTCTGTGTAAAGCATGTTATTCTGCTTGGTAGTTGAAGGATGTGGTTAGGTTATACAAGGTGCTCTTCTCGGCCTGACCGTCTTGTAAAGCAAGAAGGCCTTGGAATATGTAATTTCCAACTTGAAACGTCGTTTTAAAAAAACCCCATAAAAAGTCGGTGTGTTTGACGTTCCCTATTTTCTCCAACTTTCTCCTAGATAAGTTGATGGGGAGGTTAGAGGGATTTGAATAGACACACTTTTGAAGAAATGGTGGAAATAATAAGTTGATTTAACTCCAACACATCCAAAGTGACCACACCCACCCACCAACTCCAACTCCAACATTCATTTTATAACAAATGGTAATTTCTCCCTCGAGGATTCCAGTCTTCCTTCCTAACAAAATTTAACATTTATTTGAATATAAATAAGTCGGGTTTTACTCTATATTTGTAAATTCACGGCTTTCTTCTCAGTTTGCTAAATACAATTAAAAACTAACCCTCCTAAATCCCTAAAACCACCACGAACTATCCATCAGATATTATGAATCAAAACTTGTAACGATTTATAAATATTGCTGATTGATTTCTGTGACATGAACTGACCCAAAACAATTATACTTATGTAGCAGGGGGTGTGCCCAAGGTAGATAAGGTGTTGGGAGGATAAGGAACATCAACTTCCCAATCATAATTCATCCATTAAGTTTACAATTATTAACCTTTACGGGTTTTATTACCTAAAATGCAGAACTAATGGATTCTATGCAAATAGTAAAGAATAAGAAGATGCTGGGTGGATTGGGAATGATTTTAATGGAATCCCCAACCGAAAAAATCCCTTAAATCCTCGCCCATATGCCGCCCTCGCTAATTATCCCGTCCGCCTGTCCCATGCATGTTAAAAGGGGTATCTCTGCCATGTTAAACCTTCTTCAAAACATATTTTTTCCACGTAAGCCGCGGTGTATGGGCGAGGATTTAGGGTAATGGTACTTTGAAGTACTTTAACCAAGCTTTTTAAAAACTGACAAGACTTAAAACGAGGATTTCTTGTGTTTATTTTGTAATTACTAAAAAACGTTGCTAAATGTCCAAATGACTGGGACTTTGAGGCCAAAAGAACAAAGATATTTGGTAGTTAGCGAGAGAGTAAAAGGGATTTAGGGACGCAATCTTGAGGTTTTTACAGCCCTTTTTATTCATCCCTTTATTTATACACATTTCCCGGAAGATGACATTTGGGTGTGAATCATAAACTGGAAACTGGAATGATAAATAAAAAAAATGCACAACAAAGACTAGAACTAGAACCGTATTTCCGGAAATTACTCACCCAGGGCAGTTACTTACTTTTCAAAGGAACAGTTGAAAAAACTTTTAGCATGGGCAAGATAGGGCGAAAGGCAGGGGGGAGTTATTCCGGAAATACGGTACTTCAAACTTTGTGTATGCAAAGAATGTTTATTTGATAATTTAAAACCTTTTAATTGGACTAAAAATAAGGGACATTATTTATTGAAAGTGTAGTTACCGTATTTCCCGTTTTAATTCTTCCTCCGGTTTAATTCCCCCTACCTTTCCATGTTATAAGTCCTATCTTGTCCATGTAAAATGTAAATAGAATTTCTAATTTTCCCCTCGAAGTAATAAAGCCCCAGGGGAATTAAAACAGGAAATACGGTATATATAATATTCCTGTAGGTCCTTTATGATGAGAGAGGTCTCTTTTTGGATACAATTCCGACCCACCGGGTCATAAAGGCCATTGTGGCTGCAACCCCGAAGACGAAGCTGACAAGATAAGACATGGGATATCCGGGTCGAAGGTTGAACCGATGGACATGTCGCATGAACATTCCAACTAGTTTCATGTTTTTGGATTTGTAGGGCGGATAGCGGGCTCCGTTTATCGCTTCTGCTGTTTTAGAAAATGTTCGTACAAGGACGCTTTTGGGATGTGTGAACGTTTCGAATGTAAACTTCCCGTGGTAGCGTCCCATACCCGAATCCCCTACTCCACCTTTATTTAATCACAGAAACACACCTTTAATCCCACCAGCCCGGGTAGTAAGATAAGATGCGGGTATTAAGATCCGGTATTGACCCACATGGGTTAAGAATTTATGGGGTTAAAAGGGTTACCGAAGGGTAGGCCATCCCAAGCGTTCTGAACGAGGACATCGTTACAACAAATCGCTCCACTTGAAGAGTTATCGATAAAGTACTCTTGGGTTTCTTTACTGCTCGCAAATACATACATCGCTAGAGGTTTTGGCCTACACAAAACATTTTTACACGAGTTAAACATCAGGATTTATCATTTACAGAAATTAGATTAAGGTTATCATCGTAAAGTTTACAATACAATGCGGGTCTCTAATAGAACCGGGTCTCTAATAGAATGGGGGTGTTTAATAGAACGGAAGTCTTTAATAGAACGGGGGTCTCTTATAGGTATCGGGTGTCTTAAAAGTACCGGGTCTCTATTAGTAGGCGAAGGTTGAGCACTGGTCTTAGATTAGAAGTAAGCGGGTCTCTAATAGAACGGGGGTCTCTAATAGAACGGGGGTCTCTAATAGAACGGGGGTCTCTAATAGGTGTCGGGTGTCTCTAATAGGTGTCGGGTGCGTTAAAAGTGCCGGGTCTCTATTAGCAGGCGGGGTGCTCCATTAGAAGCTTTACAGTACCTGGATTTAATAAATTTGAGGGCTTGTTCCCTAGAATCTACGGTCACAAAGGGTAAAATAGGTCCGAATATTTCCTCCTCCATTAAAGCATCCGTCGGCTCCACGTTAACTAGACACATACAAAGATGGTGACCTTATTGGTTCGGCGATGAAGGTAAGGTGAATGGATAAATAGAAACGGACCAACTAAAGTAGGTGGGATCCAAAGTTGTTCTGAGTCGAGGTCACCACCTCCGGTCACGACCTTGCCCTTCGTATCGCTTAGAAGTTTGGTCAACCGTTTGAAATGATTGGAGTTGACGATTCGAGGGAGATCCGGACTACTCTTGGGGTTTTGGCCGTACCACTCCTCAAGAACTGAACTTGTCCGTTTAATTATCTCATCTTGGACGAATTTGGAACAGAGGATGTAATCGGGTGCGATGCAAGTTTGACCCAAGTTTATACACTTGCCCCAGAGGATCCTTCGGGTCACCAGGTCAAAGTTCGAGTCAGCGTCGATGTACACCGGACTAGATACGAGGGGGTACAAATAGCATTAAAAGATACGAAGGGGTGTGGCTTAGCGGAGTTGGGTGGGGCCTGCTTAACATGTAAAGGATAGGGCATCTTGGGAATTCCAGGGGGTATATTGTAAAACTAGGAGGTACAAATGTACCCTCGTACCCCCAGTGGTTGCGCCTGTGGGAAGAAAGTTTCATACCTTTTGCCCCCAAGCTCTAGGGTAACAGGGGTCAAGTTTTTTGCAGCCGCTAGCATGATCGATTTACCGATTCGGGTTGATGAAGTTGCAAAAATGTAGTCGAATTTGCACTCTAGCAATTTAATCGTATCGCTCGCATCCCCTTCCACAACTCTGTAGCAATCCTGTGCGAATAAAAACCCGGTTTTTATCACAAATCACAATAAATAAAAGGGATTTAAATGGGACGTACATTGTCCAAATAATTGGGTATGAGTTCGGCAAGAATGGCCGCAGCGTTTGGAGCGTTCTCTGATGGTTTTACTATTGCACAGTTACCCCCTAAAAAGTTGATTGAACGTTAGCCATGCCACCCTTATCAATTACCGTACTATCTACTATAAATAAATAAAGGGGTTGACCGGCAATGGCTCCGATAAGCGGTTGAAGGGAGAGGAGGATTGGATAGTTCCAAGCTCCAATGATAAGGACCACCCCATAAGGGTCTCGCTTCACATAGGCCGTGTCCAGAGGATTGAGAAGGTTGAAGGGGATGGGCTCCTTGGTTGTCCATTTCTTCAACTGACGGATCGTTCCTTGGATCTCGTTTTTAACCATCTCCAACTCATAAGTTGCTCCTGATAATTATAATTATATTTTAGCTAATTAAGGCCGATCTGGCACTTGGGCGCAACCACGAGGGGGTACCAGTTAGCATTAAAGGATAGGAAGGGGTGTGGGGTGTGGCCACGCAGGGCTTAACATGTAAAGGATAGGGCATATGACGAATTCTACGGTCCCCCATTGAACCCTCGTACCGTACCCCCAGTGGCGCAACCACGAGGGGGTACCAGTAGCATTAAAGGATAGGAAGAGGTGTGGATGTGGCTACGTAGGGCTTAACATGTAAAGGATAGGGCATATCACGAATTCTACGGTCCCCCCTCGTACCCCCAGGGGTTACCCCAATGATCTCCAATGTATTTTAGCTAATTAAGACCGATCTGTCACTTGAGCGCAACCACGAGGGGGTACCATAGTAGCATTAAAGGATACTCCGAAGGAGTGTATGGCTATGGCTAAGCAGGGCTTAACATGTAAAGGATAGGGCATATCACGAATTCTACGGTCCCCCCTCGTACACCCAGGGGTTACCCCAATGATCTCTAATCTCTCGTGGTTAAAAAATATTCCACCTTCCATTCTGCTCTTTTTTAAATCCTTGTAAAGGGCTTGTAGGAGCTCGTCATAGTTCTCAATGATAAGGTCAAAGAGGTGGCCTAGTTGTTTAGCTCTGTAGGGTATTGGCAGGGTCCGGCCCGTGTCAAATCCCATTCTGACCTCATCCACCATCTTTATATGCAGTACAAACAGTCCTTTTTATTATCCATTTAGTAAAACCTAAAAATACACACATTTATACCTTTGAAAACCTTGGGTCTTCTTGTAACAACGGGGTACTTTCTTCCAGGTTCGACATTATTCGAAATAAGCGTCAAGAGTCCTATCCTTGCTTATCCTGTATTTATTTAGTGGAAAAAATCAGTCGAATTAAACTAAGTAAAAGTTGGTCCTAAATGGGTTAATTGTTGGTTAATATTCAGAGTAATTTAATTGATTGATTTGATAACGTTTATTCTGAGGGAATCAATTAAATTAAAATGTAAACTTTAAAATAAATAAAAATCAGCCACTATATACTCTGGCTCATAGTTTAAGCATTTGGTCATCATCTTATCAATGTTTTATTTATTGATAAGGTTTATTTAATATAAATTACTCGAGTGTTAACTATATGTACACATTTATATCAATCATTGGGTGACCTTTGCATCTTCCATCCAGGTTCATAGATAACCTCCACTTACTTGTGCATTTCAATTCATTTTTATTTATTCATACAACTTCATCATCAAACCTTTCTGTCCAAATATAATATTATATAATGCAGTCAATCATGAAATGTTTGTTCAAGTTGTTGGCCAAAATGTATGCTAATTTGGCTTGCTGCTATGGTTTATGCTACCTTTGGTTGGAAAGTCTGATTTAAAAAATGTATAATGCTGAGACTGACGTTATGTTTAGGTCAAAGTTTCATGGTAATCTTTATAATATTATATATGCATTTCTTTACTTGACATGTTTTGAGTTGGATTGACTGCAGTATTTTTCATGCTCCCCTCCATCAGGGGTCAAGGGGGATAGTCCTCGTAACTCCTTACCTGACGCTTAGGTCGTTCTCATATTTCGAATGTAGGGTTACTCTTCTGGACCATCTAAAAATACCAAAGATAGCCTGACTCTGGTACTACCCCCCATCAGGGGTCAAGGGGGATAGTCCTCGTAAC
>JAQFZX010003367.1:0-12758 GCA_034682405.1 Hydroisotoma schaefferi | reverse complement strand
ACCCCCACCACCTTTTCAGAAAATCCTAGGAAGTAAGGCTTAGACAGGCTCGGCTAGCTGTTCGGAGGAGGTTTTTAGCCCTACAACTTACTTATGAACTGGAACAGTTGCAGAACTGAGAAAGGGTAAGATACCAAAAAACAAGCTAGCGCTCCCTCACTGGCTCGTTTATCCCAAGGGCTTATACTATACAGCATGCAAAATTAAATGAAGCAATTTAAAAGAGCTCCACTGCCATAAGAGATTGCAAACAGCACAATAGTTTTTACTACCATGACATGAAACCACAGTGTTCGTTTTAGATTCAACTGTAGTAAGAAGGGAAGTGATTGTTACAGTAATTTAAGAAAGGATCATCTTGTCCACATTGTTTTTGTAGTAGTAAGTAGTAAATCAGTAAGTAATCCAGCTCCTCGAAGCAGACTTTGTGTGTTAGTGTTAATACCTTTTTAATTAAGACACTGCACTATACGTCCACGTCTATTGTACTCGATCTATGAACTGAGTTCGTACTAAATGAATACTCGATAAAAATGATAGTTGTTTTTGACTACTAGACAATGTTTATCGATTCGAATACAGATAAACTAGAACTTATTGTCAGCCTCGATCGAAAAGCCTTCAAGCAGCTAACGCATTCAAAGTTTTACAAAGTCAGCTACATAGTATAAACAGAAATATTAAACAGATCATCAAATAAAAAAGTTGACATATATGTGTATAAAGTAATTGTTAGTGTTATAATCGTACTGCTTCCTATGCAATGCACATTGAATTAAAAATTCTAGCACCTAAAAAACAAGAGAGTTGCGTGCAAGCCGAATCTTTTTCTGCACTTTTATCGATTTTTTAAAGGTAGAATATTAAATGGATATAAAGCTTAAGATGACTTTCTGGCAAAATAACCTCTACTGAAATAACTTCTTTTTACACTTTTTCTATACTCTGGTTTACGAGTTTCTTTAAAAGCCATTAGAGCTTATGGAGAATGCGCCCTTCCAATTAAAGGGTTTGTCAAACTGCACTGAGTATAAGTACTCCTGTATCCCTAATCAAAATCACAGTTAGAACTTTGATGCATGAGATTATTTTTTTATTCTTTAAACGAAAAGAAATGTACACATAAATTACATGCGTAATCTGAGAGCTAATATAATAAAAAAACACATATGTTGGGCTATAAATATGGTTTAGGCTGCTCTTAATAGAACTTAGAATTCAGTTATCATTTTAATTATTTTCCCTTTTCAAATAATCTCGTGTTTATGATTATATAAGTATTAGTTATGCTGGTACAGGGGGGTTTAGATTATTAATTCCATGCATGTCCAGAGAAATAAAATGTGATAAAAGTAGGACGAATAAACGTGGATTACAACGTTTGAGGTTGCCTATGTGTGCTTTGGAGTATTTATGCATATTATAAAGAAAAAAATATTCTTCGTTGCCACATACACATCAACTTTCTTTCTTAAGTGTTTTCTGAATGGTAAATTCGCTTTAAATATGCAGGGTTAAGTAGGTACTTAATATTTTATAGGACTAAATCTCAGAATCGTTGAAGTAGGTCATATGAATGA
This sequence comes from Hydroisotoma schaefferi, assembly GCA_034682405.1. Lineage (NCBI taxonomy): Eukaryota > Metazoa > Arthropoda > Collembola > Entomobryomorpha > Isotomidae > Hydroisotoma > Hydroisotoma schaefferi. The sequence goes on along the minus strand of JAQFZX010003367.1, from coordinate 11,178 downwards.
GTTACAATAGGATTACATGAGATGGCTGAGGATCTTTGGTCCCTGGTAACGATAACGTAAGAAAGACCGCTTGGCTTTATGTCTTAGGATTACAATGGTATATTGGATTTGGATTTACGACGGCAAGTCTTTCAACAAAGTAGACTGAAGTGAGTGTTGTCAAGCATTGAGAAGATAGAAAAGAAAGTACTTGGAGAAATATTTTGAGAGCTAATCTTAGGGGTTAAGGAGAGTTACTAAATAGTTATTTGAGGGTTAGAAGTAATGCCATTTGGAAACGACTACTATTGATTGAAAAAGTAGAGGAATACCTATTATAAACTATTAAAAATAGATATGAAAGGAACACTGAAGCTTATCTTGTTCTAGAATCAGAATCTTTCCTTATCTGTATTTATTTATTTAAAAAATTAAAAGCATATGCTACTGGTTTCTAGATTATGGCGTGTTTTAAACAATTCAGTGAATTATGCAACTTCGACCGGCTTCAGTTGCATTCTGAAAGTTGAACACGCATCATAAGCCTTTCGTAAAAAATATGGAACTTCATAGCATGATTATAATTTGCAGCGTTAAGGTTTGAATTCAATGAGTAGTTGAAATTATTACTGAGTTTAAACTGAGGAAATGAGCCTTATCTGCCTATATCCTTCTAAAATAAGACAAATTTGAAGTTAGCAGTGGTTATTTTCCTAATTTTTCATTAGGCTTCACTTAGCGCATAACGGTAAAACTTTAGGATTAGTTCCAATAACGATGTATGAGAATACGACGATAGTACGACAGCTTTCACCGTTTAAAGTTTACTCTTCGAGTGCAGTTCTTTGCACTAAAGATAAACCAAAGTCGTTTTTTTTATTATGTATCTTAAACAATTTCCAGGCATAGGGCTCCGTCTATATCAAAAGGACACCACGATACAACTGAGTCAATTAAGTAAACAATCAGTTTTTCTTCTTGTACCATTTTAGTATAACAGACTTGCTGCTCTGCTGACTCTGCAACTAATTGGAGAATGGCTTTGTTGATAAATATTTTGCTTTTGTGATGTATCCGTATCTATGAATGAATGTGAAAGCATTATTAGATTTAAAATTAGAATAAACCATAAAATAGTAACGCAGATATGTATGCATAGAGTTTAAGATTGTAAGTGTCAAGTGCAGTGAAAAACATGGTGGTGAAGTCTCATTCCCGTTTCACCTATCATCTGACGTGCTTGAAAAGATTTTAATTAAAATAGAAGCATGGACTGGACCGGACAAACAATGCAATGTTATGTAGAAAGCGCAGTTTATAATTACTTGTTTTAGGCTCACATCATTAATCATGGCTAGTGATTGAATTTGGTCTAATGCGTTTGTGAATTAGTCAGTTGCTTATTTAGAACTCGTATATCTGCTCGACTCGGCTGCGTTTTGTTTATTTGCTATTGAACAAATTATATGAAATTTTTTTGCAGAAGTTTCAAACACAATACCTCATTTGTGATGGGACGATGGCCAACGATTCGACGAAACAAGTCCCTACGACCTCCATCACCTTCTCCCTCGGTCCAAGCCAAAGAGGGGCGTGGACGAGTTACAGGAGGGGATTTAGACGGACCAGGGTCAGGAAATGCACCTTGTCGCGGTTATCCTTCGGGAGTTCCTCCAAGGCTTCATACTAGCGCCAGCCAAGATTCTGTTGGCAGGGATGAGTTCTCGCTTCACGATCTTTGTGGGGATGAGGATGATGCCGGGAGGTGGCAAGAACTAACTCCAAGACATAAAGCTGCTATAAGAGCAATTCGAAAAGTAAGTGTGAATGTTGAATGCGTTAAAACCTTTAATGTTTAGCCCGGTAAGTTGGGCTTATTTTAACAAAGGTTTTATATTGACATAGTCCAACATAACGTTCTCGAGTAATCGCCCATGATTAACAAGCGTTCATGATTTTAAACCTTCTTCAAGAAGGTTGCGAACCGTTTGATCCCGGATTAAGTAAGGTTTATCTACGAACTACGAACGATTCCAGATAGAGAGTAGGGTTACCACAGTCTTTCTCTTTGTGAACTGTTTGTTTCTTTCTAGAGAATTGGTTTGGAATCCTTCAGGGAAATTATTTGGATTTTGTAACGTTGTAAGACAATAGCTGAGGCTTCAATCGAATTTAATTCATTAGATTTAATCAACATCAGATCCTGTCTAGTTCAGAAGGAATGGCTTTGAGTTTTTCTTTGCCTTTGGTTTCCCATTTAGTTCTTTCATGTACATTTAGTTCTGTCACGAAGAAAGACACATGACCCTTGAAGTTTCGACTACTTCACTACATTGGATTGACGGTGAATTTCTTTTGGGTTATCTGTTTTAGATGAAATATCTCGTTTCAAGAAAGAAATTTCGAGAGGCTCTCAAACCCTATGATGTCAAGGATGTTATAGAGCAGTACTCAGCGGGTCATGTCGATTTACTCAGTAGAGTGAAAAGTGTGCAGGCGAGGTAAGCGTTAACTCTCAATTCTGGTATTAAACTCTATATTGGGGACGTTCCCCGTTCTTTACTTCAGTCCACAATAGCTTCTTGTTTTTTAAGCGCTAATAGAGCTACAATTGCAAACTGCTTGCAGATGAGATGGTTATTTTTACAATTATATGTTTCTTAAGTTATGCAGGCATTCCCAACATTTACTTTGCGACTGTTACCGTCAAAAATAAATTCTAGCGAACTATGCAAAGCATCAAAACAGCAAAACATTTTTTCCTATAGCTGCTGAGATGGAATTCACACAAAAAGTTGTTCTTAACCCCTCGTATTTTACAATCATTCAAAAATTTACTATCTCTCCATTTGTTCAAATAATAACGATGTTGTGTAACAAGAGATAAAGTTGATAGTTGAAATTCACATCCTTATAAAATAAACTACGCTAGCATTTTGCCATCATGTAAATTTCCAACCCGCCTTATGGCTTCAGTAAAACAATATAATTGAAACAAAACTTCTCATTGCCTCTAGCAGATTCAATTTAAACCCCTTGGCAGATTAAATAAAGGTCTAAGCCTGAATTTTGTTATGTTTACTTCCCCTGTAATCCATAAAGACATGAGGAAACAGAGAATACATGAATCTCGGCTTTGTTTTCATTTCAGATTAGACCAAATCCTAGGAAGACAAGGCTCCAAGGCAAGAGACGTCTACGACTCGAAGATTTGCCTAGCAGCTCGTGTAGTGAAAGTAGAAAGACAGGTAATTCCTTATTCTCAATCTCAATCATAAATCTTCGTATCATGAATCTTCCCTTTTTGTCATCTATTTTCTCAGAGAAAAGCTCCATATTCATAATAATATACTGGCTCGTTACATGTTTGTACTGTAAAGCTTAAACTCTCTCTGCTATTTTGGCTGCGGCTCAGTGATACTGACGGAATTTTTACCTCGCTGGCTTCCAGGTTGAAGACATTGAAAGCAAAATAGAGCAGCTTTTGGACCTTTATTTAGAGGATAGGAAACGTCTTTTAGCAATTTTACCCCCATTGTCTCCAGAATCCTCTCCACCCGGAGGGCCTCCTTCTTGTGATGCTACTTCGCCACCGGTACAAACTTCATGTTCCACAAGCCAGAGGCACCCCAAACCTAGGCCTATACTCATTGGAAAGCAACACCAAGTGAGAACGATTTAGCTTACAAAAATAGTAGCTTTTTCTATTTTCGAAGAAACTGCTTATATATTCCCTTTCCATCTCCCTTTAGCGCTGGTAGTTGATAATAATTTCCACGAAATACAATTGCTTTCACGCTACGCTTAGTTGAAGTGGAATCCAGAGAGAGTTTCTGGTGTAAGATTTCTTTTAAATAATTAAATCGTTAAATTACCTTTTACAGGGCAGTGAGCCCAACAGCCCTGTGATATTACTCTCTCAGGGACCCCCGAAGCAAGATGAGTCCAAGATGAGGAAGAGAGTAACTTTGAGGTGAGAAACCTGCCAAAGTAGTAGTGCACGTTTTTATAGAAGGTTGTACTACTGTTTGTTTGTATTTGTAAGCCTTCTTCACAAACAAAGAATAAAAGCCTTGCTTTTGTTTGATGGTTTGAGGCTTCTTAGATGTATGCCCTGTCATGTGTTAAATTTAGGTTATTTTAGCCCACTGTGTATTTGTTGCTTTTGTAATACTAATGTGGCCCAGTGATACGATGATACTGCTTTTAAAATTGAAGTGTGTAATAGTTAGGTGTTTACTTATAATTTTTGCTCAAACAGCTCAATCCCATCAAGGGATAGGTTACTTAGTGAAGATGATTGCGGATTGAGGGTAACGGATCGTCTGGAAATCCCTGATGCTGAAACCTCTAATCCGAACGCACATCACCTTTATTTTAACGAAGAAATTGATGATGATGACGACCAAGATGTCTTCCAAGAAGAAATAACTACTACTTCTGCAGTTCCTACTACTTTCACTTTACAAAGCAGGGATAGTAGTGGCAACAATGCTCCCAATGGCGTTTGTGAGGTATTGCTACCGTTTTGCGTTTGAAAATTTGTGAGTGTTTGTGAAATAATTCTTGTACTTTGTAAAATCTTAAATCAATTAGGAGACCTGTGTGGATACTTTGGATGACGTAAATGCTCATTGACATGAAACCCCGTGCAGAATTTGTTTGAAAAACAAATCGGCCACATCATCAGCTCAGCAACCATCCTAAAACCTTCCTATAGACTTCTGAATTGGCTTAAGGATTAGTAGGGGTTTTGCCATATTAAATCTACGATCCGAATGCTACATAGCAATACAATATCCTGTGTGTTAAAGACTATTTTAATTCACACTATTCCAAAGCTATAAATACGACCGTGTTGGGTGTTTGTTAGATATTTAAATTAAGTAGATTAAGGCCCCTCTAAAATTAACAAATTTCAATAGATCGTTTCAGAACCAATCAACCAAAATGTAGTCGTTCATATCCCTCATCGGGTACCCCACAGTTCGTAGTATTCAAATAATAGTCGGGCAAATCATATATGGTATTTACAAAACATCGTTGTTTATTTAATAGCTGCAAAAAAACATAGTCACCAACTATATACATAGTTGTTTCATTTCATCCTGATTAAATGTTTTTTACGACTATTAAATAAACAACGATGTTTTCTAAATATAATGAATTGACTGTGCGTGCACTATTATTTGGTCACGATGATTGACTATTGTTTGAAATACAGTGGAACCTCCCTCATCCGTCCTCGTTAACCATAAATTCTCAATGATTTCGAAGCCATCAAGTGTTTGCTTCGTGTTATCACATAACAAACCCATCAACTCAACTTGTCGTTAATGTTGCTTACTTTCTTGCTAGCATACATCAACATAACTACAGAAATTGACAGCACCCTTCCAATTCAAGGATATGCGACCCTTGTCAGCCATCTTAAAACCGATGCCCAACAAATCAAATATCAAAGATAACATAAAGGCATTGTTATCATATTATAAGCTATCGCAATTGTGCATAGACATGTCTGACTCTTGGCATTTTGAATGATTGCAAAATATAGTTTAAATTTCTCTAGTGATAAATTACAATTACATAGGTAATTCTTCCACTTTTGAAATTTTTTTCAGTTCCAGTTCCAATTCTTCCATTAAAAGTGGTATTTCCTAACACTGGAACAATTAGAGTTCTTTAGCCTGCTTGTCACCCATTTTAACTCGATATTCATAAAATCACAAAACATTGTCACTGCCGTCTTTAAGTCTAGCTTTATAATTGACGGCGAAATCATGATTTTCTATAAATTGACATTTCATATGAATAAATCTTATAGAACAGATACAGCGTGGGCTTCACATTTCATATCTCGTCTCCTGTTTCTTGTTGTCAGTAGAGCAGAGCTAGGTTCAATCAAACTCTACTCTACTCATAAATGGAATATTATGATTGATGATGATGACGTTTAAAATGAGAATGAGATTTGAGAATTGTGATAATCAAATGTCAGCTCTCTAATGATGCTATTGAATGAACAAAATCATCCTCACACACTTTGTCCTTAAGTTTCTAATTGATCAATAAATTAAGAAAAATTATTAAGTAATTAAAATGTAAAGTTGTACGGCAAAGGTAATAATACCCTTCGGTAAAATTATAAGGAAGTTCCTGTCTGATAATTCTCCTACTACTGCCGTGTATATTCTATGATTGATAACCAACCAAACCTATTATGTGATGAAAAATGAAGACCCGATAACTTATCGACTTAATTATTATTGTATTGTAGCATCGACATTGATTGTATTGTTGTTGTTATTATAATAATAATAATTATTATTATTATTATATAAATCTTAATTTAATACACTTAACTGCTCTTCCTATACGAGGATAAGCCCACTTTCCCATATTGAAAGACAAAACTAACTTGCTGTTTTCAGTATAAAAAAAAAACCTCAATAAAATATATGATTCCTTCCCATTTCAGTTCTAGTTTGCAAGTTTTCGTTTACTAACATACCGAATCTATCAAAAAACATGCAAAGAATTACTTTTATATGGAAAAAAAACGTACTTTTTCCTACTTTTCTACAACTTTTGTTTCGATGTCGAAGATAAGTGAAGCTGAGACTAGGTAGGATCAGCATCAGAACTTACTTTATTTCATTTCATGATATGAAACCATCCAAAAAGAGAATAATTAAGACAAACACAACCGTAAATCCGGTTTTAATTCCCTCTTTAATAATAGACCCCCTGGGGGTATTGAAAGAGGCACATGCCAACTAATTTTATCCAAAATAAACTTTACAAAATATTACTAAAATAACTTAAAAATCACAAATTAAGGACTTTAACCCGTCTCAACCAAAGACTGACCTTACGGATTAACCCCAAAACTTGTTTTTGGACCTAGGGACGTCATATCTGCTCTGACCTACCCCCCCAAAGTTGCACCGTTTTTTTAACATAGCAAAGTCCAGGGTAGGCGGAGCCTACAATCAGGCAAGCCGGATCTCCTTAATTATCGGACCATTTTGATCGATTTAAATTAACCGAATTCGAAATACTGCCCCATCAAATTTTATATCTTCAGATTTACTAAATTTGGACCGACTGGAGGAAACATGCCACATACTCAGCATTCACCGAGCACAAACACAGGCAAAAAGGGGGGAGGACCTGCATTCTTCTCCAGATTTCGAGCTTCACACGATGACGATAACTCAGAGGAAGTGGAACCCCAAAACAAAAAGGCTAAACACGATAACCTGCAACCCCCTATAAATGAAACTGACCCCCTCGTACTTGACCCTTTCGCAGAAATCATGAAAGTACTTGACAATCTACCAACCAAAACCCATATAAAACTAGTTCAAGAATCTATAGAACGGAAAGTAGGAGACCTTGAGAATAAACTGATAGGTTTTGAAACCCAGATTACTAAGCATGCCACTACAATCAAGAAGCTTGAGGACCGAGTTAACACCATTGAGGAAAGGATTTCAAAGATCCACATCCAAGATAACAGCTTCCCTTCAACAGACGACCGAAGGAAACTAAACATGCTAATTTTTGGTTTGAAAGATTCATCAGCAGATCTACTGGATACAGTCAAATCATTCATCAATGATATTCTCAAAGTAGCTGGCGTTCAACCGGTACTAGCAAGACGGATGAGCACCAAGACAATAGGAGAGATTGCCCCCATCATCGTGACATTCCAGCAGCCCAGCGTGACACAAACTCTACTAGGATGTGGGAGGAACCTAGCCGGTACACCCATCTCAATTAGTGAGGATCTACCCATCTCGGCTAGAGCAATAAAGAAACACCTATTGCAAGAAAGAAGGAAATTCATAGAGGAAGGAAAACACACCAAGATCATCAACTTCAGAACAATAATAGTGGACGGAGAGACCTTGATCAGTGATGGAACTGAACTCAAAGGTGCTGCCATGGTACACTAGGATGACGGCCGCCCTACGACGAAATCCGTTCTTGTAAATAGTTTTGACACAGCACATGACTCAAAAATACTAAGTTGGAACGTTGAGGGTATGGCCAATTTTACTACTTTTTATCAAACTGAACATGAGTACATAAGTAAACTGGATCTGATATGCCTTATCGAAACTTGGGACGAAAGTGAAGATGCAACTCACATATTTCCGAGCGATATTCAAACCGATTTTTCTATATTTTCATCAGCAGCAATAAGACGAGCCGATAAGGGGCGAGCGAGTGGAGGACTGGTTATCCTATCGAGAAAACTCAACGAAACCAAATTAATAAGCTTCTCCCCAAATTGGATATTCATAGAATGTGAAAAGGAAATGGTGCTTGCGGCAGTCTACATTAACCCATCAGCAGAAAACGACATAATTGTAAAACACTTCACTGAAGAGCTAAAGGAAATTTCTGAAACCTATGTCAATCATAAAATAATAGTAACAGGGGATTTTAATTGTAGAGTTGGCTCACTTGGAGATATTGAGGAAGGGTTGGCAGAGATCATTGGGATGAAAACAAATAGAAACTCCATGGATACCACTGTAAATAAACGGGGCAGAACTCTCATGGAAAATATGGATAATCTAGACTATCATCTACTCAACGGGAGGACGACCGGAGACGAGCCGGGCCAGTTTACGTTTTTCAACCACAACGGAAAGAGTACCATAGACCTGACCTTTGTGAATACTCAAATGTGCCCCTGGATTTCCACTTTAACAGCATTAGACACCCCGCTGTCATGGCACTCTCCAATAGAAATAACGCTTCACACGACAAAAGTCCGTACAAGGCCTGAGAGGAACGTAGAACATCGAACGATTCAGAAACTCAACCTCAACCCCACCAACATTGCGAAATTTAAGCAGCATTTTGAAAACTTTACCCCCAACCACCAATCTACAATAAACAAACAAAATGACCATATAGCCCAAGAAATCATTTCGGCAGTTGAACAATCCAGCATTATTACCAATATTAAGGTAAAATCCGGAAACAAACTGAACTACAGGCCATGGTTTGACAAAGACTGCAGGGAAGCTATTCGAACAATGCGAACTCTATACCGAACAGGCAGAGCGATAGGATGGCCAGAGCTTGCCTATAAGGAGTACAGAACCTCAAGAACTAACTACAAGACACTTATCAAGAGCAAATCTGAAGAGTATTGGAACTCCGTCCATAAAAAGCTTGGAAATTCTAAAAACCCCACAGAATACTGGGAAACCATCAACAAATTTAGAAAACGTCCGTTTAATCGCTGTGAAATACAGAAACCGGCCTGGGAAGAATTTTTAAGGAAAAGAATGATCCCGCGAGCTCCATTAGACCTGCTCTATACTAGTAGGCAATTACATGACCAAATGGATTCTCCAATATCCTTGGATGAAATGATGGCAGCGTTAAAAAGGAGTAAACCTGGAAAATCACCTGGTCCAGACAAAATAAAGAACGAGTATCTACACTTACTCCCGGAGAACATCATTAACGAGTATCTCGAGCTTTTCAACAGAGCTTTAAGAGAGGAAACTATACCTGAGAGTTGGGGTCTAACAGAAATCTGTACAATCTTTAAAAAAGGAGACCGATTTGAACCAAGCAACTACCGTCCAATTGCCCTTCTCGGATCTGTCCTGAAATGGTTTACCCAAATTCTTTTAAGACGTGTAGAGTATCATCTAGATCAGCTCAACTACATAACAGAATACCAGGCAGGATTCCGTACTAAGAGAGGATGCCTAGACCACCTATTTACACTGATGTCAGTCATCCAAATAGCAACCCGACTGCGAGGAGGAAAGCTTTTTGCGCTGTTTGTAGACATTGAGGCAGCCTTTGATTCAGCAGACCATACTATACTCTGTAAATCCCTACACGACGCCCAAATAAGTGGAAAGCTTATAAGAACCATTGCATCGATTTATGAATCCGCGAAAGCAAGCATAAGGACTGAAGCCGGAAATACCCAACCCATCAAGGTCACAAAAGGTGTCCTACAGGGAGAAATCCTCTCACCCAAGCTGTTTTCGGTGTACATTAATGGTCTGCACAACTTTTTTGAAACAAAGCACCTTCACAGAGTAAATATAGACAACAAGACCGGTATACATGTCCTCAAATTTGCTGATGACCTCGTTATTTTTGCGAAAACATTCCAAGAACTTCAAGCCAAAGCTAACGCCCTTGCTGAGTACCTGGACTCTGTCAAACTAAAAGTAAACATAAGTAAGACGAAGATGGTCATATTTAGGAAAGGAGGTCGACCACCAAAGTGTACGTTATACTATAAAGGAACAAAGGTGGAGGAGGTGTCTAGCTACACGTATCTGGGAATACCATTCTCTTGCTCAGGAAAATACACGGTAGCTGCCAACGAGATGACGAAAAAAGCTCGAATAACACTTGGAGTAACTTTTGATGTACTCACAAAATCAAAGATGAAGGACTGGGATGGCAGATTAAAACTGTTTGACGTCATTGTACGATCCTCGCTTCTATATGCGTCCCCTGTCTGGGCTATGTGGCATCTTGACAAAATTGAGACCGTTCAATCCTTATTTCTTAAGAGAACTCTCGCTCTTCCCAGAAACACGCCAAATTACATAGTCAGAGCGGAGTGTGGAAGGACCAGGCTCTCCTTGAATGTCCTTAAGCAGACTCTCACCTACTGGACCAGAATCCTTCAAATGCCTGATGATCGTCTACCTAAGATATGCCTGAACCGACTAATAGAGTTAGACAAAGCCGGCTTTAACGACCCAGCTTACAACTGGGCCACTAAACTTCGTTATTGGTTAGAAGAACTTGGAGGAGGACAGATCTGGGACACAAACGATCCAAATGAAGTGAATCAATTTCATCCTGGAGCACTCACGTACATGAGAGAAAAGCTACACTCTGAGGACCTACAACGGATCGACAACAGCTCCCACTACCTCTTCTATTCTGGGCTAAAACTGGACATAGAAACGGAGCCATACCTTCGATTGAATTGTGGTGTTGGCAAAATGAGAATCTTGGCCCAACTTCGCTGCTCAGGTCATATATTTTACACCAGTAAAACCAAATATGAACTTAAGAAGGATAAACTGTGTGATATCTGCAACAATAACCAAAGCGATGACCTATTTCACTTCCTCCTTGAATGCCCCATCCTAGAGCCCTACCGAAAACACTATCTAATGAAATATA
>JAQFZX010003366.1:0-12761 GCA_034682405.1 Hydroisotoma schaefferi | reverse complement strand
TTCATGAATACAGCAAACCACCAGGTTGAGGGTGCTATGAGGTAACCCCTTGATAAGGCTTCTATCCAACCAACTGTGCTGTTGCTCGGAAGTGATGCCATTGATGGATATTCCTCCAAGAATTTCTTCGCGATGAATCCTGAAACATATTCGGCTCCGCCTAGATTACCTTTTTCTTCAAGAGTGATGTTACCAAAATCAGGTAGCTGAGCTGGATGGGTAGGATTCAAGTGTGAAAATAAGTCGTCCAAGTTGGTTTCGTTTACACACGTCCTATCAGTTGCAATTTCTTCATGCATCATTAGTGACAACCGGGTTGAGCTTAAAAAGTCCGTATCATTTTCGTAATGAACGTTTCGTGTGTTAGGACTTCGCAGATTCCATGAAATTACGAGAGATTTTACACGAAATATGGCATCTGCTGGTGTTGGGAGTTGGTTGAATGCTCCAATTCCACGAAATGTACCGAAATTGGACTCTACGAAGTCTTGATTGAGATGAGAAGTCATCAAATAGCTTGCACCAACTAGGTCTTTCATCTGTTTGTACAGCCCCTTTAGACTGTTGCATGTCAGCTTTATCCCTTTTTGAAACGGTTTTACAGGCATTCTCAAGCCCCCCATTACCCGCAACTCAGCTATGTTCTTCTCAAATTTCTGAAGTAACGCCAATTGATTACTTAAATCTTTTCCAAAAGCAAGTTTACTAAAAACGTCATTGGAAGTCTTGCTATGCGAATTCAGAAGGTCACATCCATCATTTATTAGACGAAAGAACGCCGCCGTTTCTTTTTTATCCGGGTACAAGAACTCGATTGCTTCTGCTGTTGTTCTCGAAAAGACTTGAAAAGCTGTTCGAACGTTCATCCTCTCTCTGTTGTTCATGTCCACATGTTTTTCAGTTAGTTTGAAGGCCACTTGAAGATCTTTAGTATGAGCTTTAATTATGTTTTGTAAGCTTTAGTTGAGAAATGATTAGAGCATGCACCATAAGAAGTTCTAAGTTTAAGATCGGCTATTTCATCAACGCCACACTTCAATTTCCAAACGCTGCATAGAACCGGGTCTGAAGGAAAGCAGTGGATAGCACCATCGGCAGGAACTTGGTACTTGTAAGGGCACCCCGGAACGCAGCAGGCTCGTGGCATGATTTTGTAAGCAAGCTAAAGCAAAAAATGTCACAATATGTTTAAAATATTCCATTTAGTTCATAGAGTGAACGTTTTGTATTCAAAAGAGAGCTTTGTTTACATTTAATTCGACGCAAGTACAGGCGAAACAACAGAAATAACAACAAAACACCGTGTTACAAAACCGCGTTTCTCACAACTATATCTATTGATATTAACTTAAATAATCAACAGAAAACTTCACCAAAGCATGAGAAAGGTCTCACAAGAAAAACTTTTTACAATTTCCAAGCTGGCTATAAAATATTGCGTTTTCCCGTACGGGTTTGAAATCGTTAAAAAACCCGGAAATCGAAGGATTCGGACCACCTAGTTGAGGAAAAGACGACGACAAAAAACCGTGGAAACATCTTGATATTAGCGAAATAAAAATACATTAACATTGAAAAATCATAAGCATGATTTTAAAATGTGTGTACAAAGATTTCATCGGATATAGGTATTAAGAGCTGCCTTTCTGTTAAACATTTTCCTCAAACGTATTCATATAACCGTGCCAATTCCGAGACTTCAAACAAAAAACTGTAGCATTTTTTTTCTCAGCTAAGAGAATCATAACAGGTGAAATATTAGCAATATTATCTTTTTAGTTGAATCGAACACAAGAAAAAATGTACACAAGGGGCAGGGACCCAAGAGGATACTATTTGCGCCATATGAGAAATTGCAATCAGAAATCCAGTTGTTTTTCTGTCATATGTCACTTTCATGTTTTCGTTTGGGGCTGATTTCACTCATCCCTCGAATACTCGCAAGAAAGCAGCTATCCTGCGTCATTTCGGTACACCTGTCGAGATTTGAGGCAAAATTACAACTTATTGGTAATGTCAAAACGTCAACTCTGGTTGATTTTCCTTTTCTTTATTACAAAAAAGTCTCAAAAAGGAAGAGTAAGCGTCGCAACGTGAATGTCTGTAGAGTGAAATTCGATTTACGAAACTTAATCAAATCAGATATTTTTAAATTACTTAGAATCGGCCCAAAAGTTTCACCAGCAAAAGTCACATGAAAGCATGCATGATTGAGAGGATTGTATCAATCGTTGTTTAAAGTAAAATTCTATCACACTCCTATATTATCTGTATTTTTTAACATAAAAAATCAATACACAGACAAAATCCGGATTTATTCTTGTAAACGAAAGGACTACCTTCAGAAAAATGTACTTAATATTCCACCCTAAGTCTCCAATAGATGTAAAACTTCTATAAAAAGAATGTGTCCAATTGCACACTCCCATGCTTTCAGGTACTAGACAATATGTGCTTACTTTTACATTACACTATGCTACGTAGCCTATCACTACTTGGTATAAATCCACAAATGTAATGAAATAGATGCTTGATCCCTCGAATAAATTTCTCAAAGGCCTAAACCCATCGGTATAGTATCCCAACAATTCTACTGTACTAATATTTATACAGTACATTTGTTATCTCTATACTATTGTCTGATAAAGCTGCATGTTTGTAACAAGTTGAACTCCTCTCAATTCTTATCCAAATTTCTAACGCAGTACAGCACAGGTTTGAAGTTTTTTACTTTCATGAGATCTAATACATAATACAGTAATTAAGTTGAAGTAGATGATCTAATTAGAAGTTCCAGTTCAACGTCAGGAAAAAAACATGGAAATTCAAAATTGTTTTTAACTTTGTTTTCAAAAAATTTCAAAAATTGAAAAAAAATTAACCTTTTTACTTTCCATCAAATACAGTGGTTTAAGTTAACTTCGATGATTCAATTCGATGATTTAATAAGATTGCTACCAGGTTAGGTGGAGGTAACTCTAAAATAGGGGTAGGCTGCCAGGCAGGGGGTAAGGGGTAACTCTAAAATATGGTTGGTAAAGTGAATCCATAATTGGGAATGGCGATGAATACTATTGCAAGGGAGGTTAGAATGGAAAGGTGGGATGGTAAGCTTCTCGCCGGCCGTCGTATACGGCCACCAATTTTCAATACTTAGCCTAAAATTGTATCCGATATCGGGTCTCCGTAGGCTAGTCCTTATAAAATTCTGTAAATCGGAGAGGAATTCACTAAAAAATCCTTGAAACAGACGTGCTCAAAGGGAAAAGCCAATAGTGCTGTCATTTAATTTTATTACCCTCTATGACAGAAATGCCGGTCCGAGCTTAGAGCTTAGTCCTAGGAATATTCTATTAGTTCTAACATTCTAAACGCAAGGACAGAGAACAAATGTTTATGGTATGCTACTCAATATCCAATGTATTTTTACTACCTTATACTCCGTTTTAGGGTAAAGTTTAAGGAATACTTTCCCCTTTCTTCGGGATTTATATTCAATATGCATAACGATAACCAAAACCTAATCTCATCCTCCAATATTGAATCCTTCTGCGTGCCTTAATCCGGATGAAATAGAAAACTATGTAAACGATATCTAACTCGCATTCAAAGAAACTACACATAAAGAAACTAAGAGAGCTCTTATATGAAAGACAAGACAAAAAACAACTTACTACTGCTCTTTTTTATTCATACGACTTGAAAAGTCTAAAGACCCTTGCCAGAAAATATAAATAGCGATAGTATTAATAAATAGTATCAAGAAGGCGTGCAGGCGAGGCGACACCGAAAATAAATCCTAATATCACAACAGCAAATTTTTAACGCTAGTATAGAGTGTCGACGGGAGATACGAAATAATAGGATACTGTTTTATTCAATAAAGATTAAAGATTCATATGGGCTAAACCTAGTAAATTCAAAACTTTATGCATTATTATAAGAGCTACAAAAATAGTTACGACTTCTACTGCTGCTTAAAGCAGGATAATAGAATATTCGATCAAAATATTCACACATTTATATTATACTGCGTTGCACTGAGTACATTTTCTGTGATGGTTGACAGTTTCATAAAACAATAATGGGTGGATCATGAGCAGATTTAAAAAATCTGTTATAAAAGATTTATGGATTCCCAGAAATTTTCTGGTATTTTATGATTTTTTCATACAACAGCCTATAGATTACATAGTTCGATTTACCTCAACGAATATGTTTTTTATTAGATCTCTAGAATGGTATTGCATTTGAACGAAAACGACTATTGTATTTTCTTCCTTCCTTTGCAATTTGATACATTAAACACGAGCTCCTTCACGTCGATTCACAGTCAGTGTGGCTAGTTTTTTTTATGGCAAGTTAAAAAAGTTGCGTTGGCAAGTTTTTAAAATGGCCTTTTGCAGAGTGGCAAGTAATAATTTGTAAAAAGTTAGAGTGGCAAATTGTTCAAAAATAACATTTGTCAGTTTATTATCTTACAAAATTCATTTCAGCTTAAGCAATATCAATTTATTGTAGTCCTTTCAGCTACATTTTTAATCCAGTCGTGGAAGTTTGTAACCGTTTTACAATCACTCTTTTATAGTATTCAACGTAGGAGGAACCCATCTTGAATTAGTGAAGGTTCTAGCAGGACTAAAATCAATGAATGTCCTAGTGTAGCGAATGAACAAGGAATATGACAATATGCTAATTGAGCTGATAAGCTAGTCATTACTTTACATCTTACCACTTTGGATTTTACAAAACTATATCCTGGCCACCTTAACTATTTGGTTTTGATTTTTAAGTTCGAAAACTTGCCACTTTGTAACTTGCCGTACTGACCGGATACCTTCACGTCATATCATAGCAGTGTAATGTTATGTTTAACATCCATTTTTCATCCTTTGATGTCCGTGTGTAGAAATATCACACGTTGTTACCTTTACTTTACTTCGCAATTGCTTTCTCGCCAATTGTCTGATGCCATTAAGCTATACCGGAGCGAAATAAATTTTTGTTTCCTCAGTTATGCTTTGTGTTTCTCCTAATCTCCTAAGATTAACGAGCAGGAGAGAAACAATATAATAGGATTTTCTGTAGAGAATCCTCTGCTTTAGCCCTTTTATCTGTGTACTTTCACTTACTGTCTGCTCCTTGTGCTGATTTGGCAGAGTTACAAAGGCGTGAGATTGGTTGAGAAAGTACAGAGCTTAAATGTGCTTTTGATGTTTGACACAAAGTAAATCTCAAATCTGGGCACCAACACACATATCGACCAATCCAATGTGTAATGCTCAGTGGATTGGCGAGTACAACGAAATATTCTATGTAAAAAAAGAGTTACCGACACATATAAAACCTCCTCCAAGCAGCTATGTGCGCCCAGTCAATTGTATTACAAACTAGACCTCAAAGCAAGCTAGCCAGCTTCCTAAATATTGTAATGTACAACTTTTCCTGTCCCCCATTCCGTTACCCCGTTTCCTTTCTTTGACCACTATACCCACCATAGCTCCTACTTCCCCCCTCACAGTTTCACAGTCCCCCTCCTTCACCACTACATCCTTCCCAGTTTCCCAGCCCCCTCCTTCACCACTACACCCTCCACAGCTCCCCCTTTCCCCCTCCCCAGTTTCCAAGTCCCCCTCCGCAGCTAACCGTTCCCCCTCTCAGTTTCCCAGTTTCCCCATATATCCGGTCTCAGTTAGCCCTTCCCAAGTTTCCTCTTCCCTGGCTTCCCCTATCCCCTTCCCCTTTCTCCAGTTTCCCAGTCCCTTTCCTTCACCACTACACCTTCCGTAGCTCCCCTTCCTAGTTTTCCAGTTACCCCATATACACTGCCTCAGTTAGCCCTTCCTTGGTTTTCTCTGCGCAGGTTCCCCCCTCCCCCAGTTCCTCCATTTGCTAAAAATATCTTTGCACAGCAACTTACCTTGTGCCCAATATTGGCCTGAAGTGGCCTTCAAACGGGCTTTAAAATCCAATACTAATGCCCTCCCACAGTTCCCCCACCCTCAGTTCCTCCTTCCCCCTTCCCCTTCTTTCTTCTCTTCCTAAGTTTCAAAATATAGCAGAAGCTTTCCCAGTGACCCTGTTCCCTCCCTAATTTTCGACATATAGCAGAGCAGAAGCATAAGCTACTGTTCAAGGTGTAATGATAAACATACTGTTCCAGCATATATATGCATAAAGTTTCAAAAGCATGTACGAAAGTGAAAGGGCTTCAATTTTAGCTGCAGAGGCATTAAAAGGCATGTATACACATTTCAACACATATCAGATATGCATTTCAGCATATGTGAGATATGCATATACACATTACAACGCACATGAAATATGAATATGAGTATACATTTCAACATATGTGAGATATGTCTATACATAGGGTGCGTAATACGCAAGTAGTAGTAGGAGATAGTGTGCACGATACTATTCTACCCTGCATGTTGGAGGCTGTACCGCATGCGTAGCATACTACCATCAGTTTTTTGCAATTAATCAGTGTGTTACGGTTTACACCCTATGTCCTTAACAGGCTAATTACCTACAATTTAAGACTAATTTCATAAATTTCTGTGGAGCGGCTTAGGAGGTTACCGGGCCCGACGTAAAAGTAATGAAAAAACTGGCGTCACTACCGCCTATGCAAAATTTTGGCGATGTGGTATCATTATTTCTCAAGTTATCGAGTTTACAGACAGACAGAAAGACGGTTTGCGTGGCTACATCCAATTGACTGGGGTAAAACTGTTAGAGGGTAACAGCACAGGGATCAAAAGTGAAATTAAGAGGATTATTATAATAAACGAAGCAAATCAAGACCAAATCACGGCACGTAGATTCAAGAAACCTTCGAAAATAAGGTACAATATTCATATGAAGCCAACTACTTCACTCTCAGGCATTCAAATTGAAATCATCTTTTATTTTTACATCGTTTGTATTTGTAAAAGAAATACAGCCTCACGTATTTATTTGAAGTTAGCTGAAGTGAAGAGTTTTTGAAATACGGAAAGAAGTCACTATCTAATAACATTTTAATTGCATAGTTTCTTAATAGTTCTTTAGTTAAGAACCCGGTTCTTTTACTGGTAGAATGTTAAGGAATTTAGGAACTTTTATACCATCAAAAGAAACTAGTGTAGCAATAACCTTCGTATTATTTGTCACTAAAAGCTCTCACTTCGCTGACTGGCGTGCGACACATAATCCCTTTGTCTCCCTTTTAACACACTACCCCCTCCCTGCTGCTGCTATCTATCGATCGAGATAATCCTGTGACAGAAAAGGGACCCTTGTAGATAAAAGCACCCGGCGTGATGTAGTTTTTACGGATACTTTGCAATACAAATGTGTACATACCATCACATATTACTCTCTTTGGTAAAGGGGGTCGTGCATGTGACTCAAATAGCATTTGAGGCATTCTTACCTACGATTTCTGAAGTAAACTATGGCTATATTATACAAACACACGTGTTCTATTTATTCTGCTCCAGTTAGGTGAGAAATATCTAATACTCCATGTACAAGGTCTTTTGCCCGTCGATGTGACATTAAATGTAATCCTGACGTGCGTCTTCTAATGGATAAAGAGAGTTTAGGGATTCTAATACTTTAATACCGGTGGGCTTTCCCTTTGCTAAATGATTATCTAGAAATCTAAACACACAGCTACCGATGCGACTGTCAATCATGCATTGCGAGTAACGAAGAAAGATATCCCACTCGCGGTGTGATGTCCAACTATCTTGTCTGCTTTTTGTGGCATTTTGCTATTTATAATTCTTTGACATTCGCTGTTCTAAGTAACTTAGTACCTATCAACTTATGATATAGCGCACATATATTGATTATAGGGTTAAAACATTCATTTCAGGGTTCCAGAAACTCTTCCATATTTGGAGACAGATGAAACCTGACAAAGTAAAATAGATCAAGACCATTAATATACGCAATCAAGGAGAATATACCGATCCCAGCATTTGGAATTCGGAAATTACGCAGTTTGAAACAGGATATTATGAAGTAGAGACCGGAGATTAGTTAACTTTCTGGTTAACTGACTTCTTCGAAGGCTTCGTGAAGATGAGAAAAATAAGGGGCTCACCAGTGCGAAAATTAACAGCAATATCAACAAGGAAGATAGTATCAGAAAGGCAATTGAAAGCAATCCATCGGATGCTGAGATCATCTTTGAAAAATGAGATGGCCACCGGCAGGATTATCAAGTTGGCCACCAGCAGCAACAACATACACAAGTCCCAATAGAATCTGAAAAATATTGTAAACAAAAACCTCCAATTAGTATTAAATATTTGTGAGACGGAGAACACAAATACAAAAATGAACATCAACTTTACTCACTATCTAGTGTTCTGCACTCTAAAGCATGACAGCAAATAAAATATCATTTCTCAAACCCAAACAGATAATATCTTGTACAGGTTTCTAATCCTCCTCACTCAACTTCATTATAACTTTCACCATCATCTTCTTAAAACACATCTCAAAATTTACCCAGCCACAATGTACAGCAGCTAAGTTATAAAGTGTTGAAAATGTCTTAGGACCATGTCAAACAGCACCAACTACCTGGGTTAAGCACTGCGTTTTAGGACGATAAAGGTTGAATAATGTGATACAAGTTACAAGGGAACATTAAACCCGCCCAAGTGACACATTATTGTAAACTAACAACTACTATATCCACTGAAATTATTAAAATAAAACGCTTCAGATATAAAACAATTTCCCCACCCACCTATCCATTAGTAGCCCTTACACAGCAGAGGCACACACCTACATCTCACACCTTATTTAGTCATGATAGAGCTAGAATAACAACAATGTAATGGTAAATGAAGTACAAACCAACAGTACAAAGAACCCAGAATATAAATTATGCACTTCTATACTCCATACAAAAGGAATTTACATCACAGCAGGAGATTCCTTTATGAGAATTTTCTCTCACAACGCCTCGTCCTGTATACAACATCTCATTTTGTTTATTTATTATCTGTGCATCCCGTCGCAAAATTATGTCCAACTTCACCAAAATCACCACAAAATGTACATAACCTTTACTTGCCTACCTAAAACGACATATCAGCTTTACATTAAATTAAATTTCATTGCTGGGTTGTTGGTGAGTGGGGTATTAAGTAATGCATAATCGTCCTCTCAACTGTCCGAAGAAATGAAATGTCATTCATGTCCCTACCTGAAAATTATGCTCCAGCTGGATCAAGGCAACCGTACAGTATATGGTTCATACAAATCCTTATCTCATGCCATCATTTTGTAAGTCTCATGGCCCAAGTAAGTAATAAAAATATATTCGCCATAATAAAACATAATAGATATAATCCTCCCCGGTTAAAGTACTGTGGAACAATATTTCTCCCGTAGAGAAACGCACTTGTCTCTTTCAATGATTTCTAACGTCTCTATCCACAACCACCCGACTGACTTAAAGCTACTTTCGCTTATATATCCAAACGGTACCTTTTCTCTACTCCAACTTTATTTACTCCCAACTTAAAATTCACCATAGTAGGTGAGACAACTCTATTTATTTACACGAGCGGAAGAAAAGACAGGAGAAGGATGAAAAATAAGCCATGCTAAAATGAGCAAAACGTGGCTGTGATGTGTTTCGATCCTGTGAAGTAATGTAGTACTGTAACTAAAACTGAATGTAACTTGAGAAGAAAAGTAACCAAGACCAACGTCATACCTGACTCGGCACATTACTTCTTCAACTCTTTACCTGCCCGTCTCAATATGCCTGGACGGATGAGAAGAGTGGAGTGGCTGCTTTGCTTTGCCATTTAAGCTTCGTAGGTGGCAAACTCATTTAGCCAACTCATCTATCAAAGCATGGTGTTAAGAGTTTTGAGGTGAAAGCTCAAACTTTAACTTTAACGTGCAATAGAATACTAAATTGAAAGAATACTGGAGAACTTTGCCTTTGGCTGTCTATTTGCATTTAATTTTAGTCAACGGGGACGAGGACATATCCGTCGGAATTCATTTGGATTTTTCACTAGGGGGGTCACCAGGGGGGTCACCGGGTCACACCGGATATATCGCGCGCTCAATCCGAAAACATCGCGCGCTCACTCGGGAGACATCGCGCGCTCACTCCGGACGCATCGCGCGGTTACTCGGGACACATTGTGTGCTCACTCCAAACACACTCCGCGCTCACTCCGGACACACTTAGTTTTCACTTCGATCATATCGCGCGCTTATTTCAAACACAACAATTTCATCCCTTTGCTACGCCCGTTTACAACGGTTTATTTGTTTCCTGGGAAAATCTGATATCTTTAGGAAGCAATTAAAATGTCACATGATGGCAGACTGAGATGTTAATACACCAAATAACAAAGATTTAGCCATTATTCGTTATCCGGCGTATTTATGTATCCATACTCATTTCTTAGTTCCACGACTAAACTATATGGACAAAAAGATCCTGATACTTCGATATTACAAAATATAAGAGCAAATTAGATAATGTAAATATCTTTAATATTTCCATATGGTTATTAGTATCAGAAAGGTCAATACGAATTGTTTTTGGTAGGCGATTAATATAACTAGATGTAAGGTAGACATGTAAGACATAGACTGTCCGAGATTTTAACCCTGCATAATACTTATCATATGGAGTTAGTTAGTTAGGTTTATTATGAAACGGCTGGCCTGGTCTCCATACATGCATATTAGACACAAAAGGAAGGATAATAGAGAAAGCAAGATTGTTAGACGAAAAATAAGGCTGGCTTTTAGTGTAATGAACCATGAGATTTACGAAAGTGGCTTCTCTAATTTACCAGGTTGAGCTGGAGGAGGAAATATTACGACTATGACTCGTTAGTAAGGCCAGACCGAAAATAGATGTGCATTTATATAACGACTCAACCGAGATCTACTACTAAAAGATCTAGCCTTGTTATTGGATATACTTGCTCGACTCAAGTCAGCTACATATAATGATGACGGTACTTAGTTGTGAGGCCTATTAAAATTTATTTCAATGGCCTGATTCATTAAAAAAAAGAGGAGAGAAAGAGAAGTATGCTGTGTGTGCTTTCCCATGTTTTGTAAATGAAATATATGCACACAAAAAATATTATATTTAATATAAGATACGGAACAAAGAACTGGGCATATTTATTTGCCCTAGTGAGTGAACAGAACACATCAAATGTGTAAGGAAAAAATTTCGTTTCCCATAAAACAGGCGTAAAAACTATTAGTTGTTCCAGATTGTTACTCAAAATTTCAAAGCCACAAGGGCCCTTCCTAGTTCTCTGAAGTTGTTGATGCAGCACCACCCATCATAGAGACAACGTTTCACAATAAAATATCTCTTGTTTCTGGGGTACTGCGGTTTTGTAGTTTACTTCCACAAAATAGTTAGCAAAAGCAGTCTGACTATTAAAAGTCTAGAAATTCGTTTACAATTTATTATGAATTTCTTGCTAGACTGGTTAAATTTGTCATTTGAAGTATTTATAATTTCCCTTGATCTTAGCCAGATAAATCGTAGGAAAACTATCACTGACGTAATCTTAGCAGGAGGAATGAGCAGCATGCTGCGGAAGCCCAAGTTTTGAATTTCATATTTAGTTCTAGGAAATTATCTCATCAAAACTGAAAGACATAAAGAGCTCAGTTCTGTTAGCACTTACCCTAGTACATAACATACTGTTCGTTTGATAATCCAGCATTGCTAAATCATACCAAAACTGATCCTTGTTCATAACTACCGTACTGTTTCGAGTAGTGACCCTCCTCAAATAGTGGCTAATAATAAATTATTAAGTGTCCCATAAGCATGTATTTAATTGTATGTCAAATTTGACCCCAAAAACACTGAAAAATTAATTAGTAGCCCGGGGCTGCTACTCAAGACAATACGGTACACCTACAAACAAACTGGAATTGCAACTAATCGAACTAGAAACTACTACTACTCTCAACTTTCGTCAGATTTAAATCCTCCACATCGTCATCAAGGCGCATAACTGAAAGCTCTAGATGTAGCTAGAGAAGTAAAATTACCGGAAGAAGAAGCAGGGCTGATTTATTTACGATGATTCCCATGGAATCAACTTGTTTGGATTTGCTCCCTAGAATAAATAAACGTGGATCTGCTAATCGAATAATAATTCCATTTATCTTGCAAGCAAGTAAACATTTGAACATTCAATCTCCGGACTTTCATCATCCTCCTCACATCCTAACCCAATTTCTATGAAATTTCCCAATCTTTCCTTCCATCACTTGCCACATCCCTTCATACTATCTTTTACTGATCAAGCTAATGATTAGCAGGCAGAAGAGTTAAAGTGGAATCTATATCTAATTTCACATAATCGTAAGATCTCATTCCTTAATTCGAAAGCTAACAAAATGTAGTTCAGGGCGGATTGGATACATGCTTTAATTTCTATATATTTCTTCTCTCTTCGAAAGATTTGCCTTTGGATTTTTCCTTAAGCTCTCACATTGGCCCTATATTTATTGGCTACGGGTTAACGACGGCCACGGCAAAAGTTAATTGAGTGTCACCTTGGGATGCTACTAACATCATGTTAGCACGTACCGTATTTCCGGAAATTACTCCCCCCCCCGGAATAACTCCCCCCTGCAAATGACCCTATTGAAAAATAACTCCCCTCCCCTAAATTACTCCCCCCCCCGATTTTTCTCCATACCTTATAATGAAGTTCAGAAATTAAATATTATCTCTG
>JAQFZX010003365.1:0-12764 GCA_034682405.1 Hydroisotoma schaefferi | reverse complement strand
CTAAAGCTTCTTCTAGTTATCAAATTATGATCATGATGAAATACAAATCGGAACTTTAAAACTACGGATTTAGCCAGGTTTGTATGCCATTAGTTGTAAAAAGGGGTTGGGTTTATTAACATTTACGAATAGATGGGTTGTTGTCACTAATAGTGATACTTTGTCTGTGGTTGTCTCTGACCATCTTGAGAGATTAACTATAAGAGCCTTTGTTTTTGCATGCACTATAAATAAGACGGGGTTTTTTGTGCCTTGTTTTATCCTACATGATATTAATAATTTCTATGTTGAATGGCATCAATTAATTTGAGAATGGGATTCATGCAAAAGTATTCGTGGAATATCCAGCCAATTTAAAAAAACTAATACTGAACTTCCAAAAATACCGGACAACATCTATATTCTTAAATTTGACCCCTCAAAAACCAAAAAAATTAGTTAGTGTCCCTGTGGACGCTATTCTAGAATATACGGTAAATGGTTCCTCAGTTATGGAATAATTCTAGCTTGAGTAACTAAAGTTTGGAAGTGGGTAGAATATGGACTGTTGTGTGTAAATGTAATATTGATTAAGGTAATTGGTAAAGTGCTAATTATTTAACGGATGTCCGTTTCCGTCGTCCCCCGCAAATTCCTCCCCCTCCCTACAACTACCTAGATAGTTGTAGCTGTATGTCCAGGATTTTTTATAGATATAGAACTTCTACTATAGTTGACAGTTGACAGTTGACAGTGCTTATCATCGGCCCCACTATTTAGTCAATGTCACTTTTCCAACGTACAAATATGTCCCGGTTGCTGGTGGCATTCCTCCCAGTCATTGACATCATCAATAATTGTTATACTAATAATAATACTACTAATTGTAATTAATCCTTTCCCACATCCTCCTTAACTTCCTCAATTGAATTCGGAAGTACTTTCCATCCAGTTCCAGCTAGTCCTAACTAACTCTATTGTAAATAAATAAAAGTCTCTTGGATTAAATATAGTCAGAGGGTCGTCAGATCCACAGGATAACAATTGATTGGTAATTATAAGTAGCAGGTCATTATATTACACCTTCTGCTATATTCTAACATTTAATCATTTTGTATTGTCAAGCTTTAATCATGAGATGAAAAAGTGTAACTTTAATGTAACTACTCCATCCAATTTAGGGGACAAGAAATAGAGTCGGGCCAACGTTTATTATCTTTTTATAGGTTCGTCCTTAGATTATTATGAGAATTAATTTTAAGGTTCATAGCTCACAACTCTGAAAGTCAGTTCAGTTGGTCTTTTTAACACCTTACAAACCGTTTATTATCCCATTGCTGCATACAGTCATGCCCATCTGGACCGGTGAGGAAGGTTATCTGTGCAGAAAATAGCGTATCTTCATGGGCATGCAAAGATAACCACTTCCTCCTCATCGGCCAAGCATAATAATTAAATTACCTTGGAGGTGGGGATCCACTCTTGATGAACTAAACGGCTAGTGACCTTTTGAGTTGGGTTGATTGTCAAGACGGACATTTATTGAGGTGACGAAATCTGTTTATCATTTTACAACAGATAAATATTACTAGAGAGGAAGTCCATTAGAGAATTCTCTTATCTCTCTCTCTCAAAGTGTGACATTAACTGACCAGTAGTCTAATCATATAAAATCTAGTAAACTAGATCCACTACAGAATCATACCAATTCATTTCACCCTACAAATAGAGTAAATCCTCACTTGTAACCCGCAGCTGCTGCACTACGGATCTCCGCGTCTTCTAGACGAGAATTAGTCATTACATTAGGACATAAAGTATATACTGAACGGAACGAAATGGCAGAATGAATAGAATGGTTGAGTGGCCTGCAGAGGCGGATGTATCTTTTGGAATTTAACTACCTATGCAAATTGGATTTATAATTCTCCTTTTGCTCAACCTCAATATAATAATAACTCATCCTATTTTTAACACTGAGATTTGAACTTGAACTATTAAAGGTTTACTCAACTCTTCTGAATACGACACAGACCTAATAACACTTGTTATAAATTGGGATCATGAACTCTTATTATTCTAGGATCAGGTTCAATGCATTAGTATAGCCACGCATATGCATATGGTAATTACAATATAATATTAACTATCTTTTCATATCACATTCCCATTTGATTTTTGGCTAATTATAATTGATTTTTAGTATTTTTTAATAAATTTCTAGGATAATTATCTGGTTGAGGGTAATAAATAGCTTAATTAACGTAATCTGCTTTACTTATTGAATTGCATAGTGTCATGTATTTCCCATTTCAAAAAAGGGTTTGATACTAAGTTGAGTAATGTTATGGTCTGGTCTGAGTAAATTAAACTAGCAAAACTCCAAAGTTAGTAAACTGTTCGTTAAATATGTTGGAAGAAGAGGGTGACAGGGCGACTGAAAGTGCTAATACTGAAGTGATGGAGGAATCCACTCCAATGATCCCGTCAAACTGAGGATCATCTTTTAAACAAAGTTGGTATTAATATGCATCAGTTTCCTTGCAATACACCACACAATAGACAACATCCACCAGAGATATGGATAGAAGAAACAACATCCCTCAGTTATTTCATACAAGATGTGTGGAATAAAATATAAAAAACATGTAAATTAGAATGTGGTGGTGGGTGAGGAATGGTCATACAAACTGCATCCAGCTTAGTTGTTACGTAAGTTGTTGTAATAATAATAGTGCAGAGTGGATGGACATGTGGATCATTATGAGAATTTATACACAGATTTACATACTTTGAAAGGGTATAAGTCCTCCAGCGGTTTGTTAAATCTGATATTAGCGACCGAATGACTAGGAATGTATTAAACTTGAACATCGTTTGTAAGATGTAGGAGATTAAGTAGGATGACGATATGCATAACGTTAATCTTGGAAATAAAATGAATTCCAGCGGACATGATTTGCACTTTACTTTATAATAATATTACATTCAACAGAGAGAAGAACGAATGAATAGCATTCCTTCCTCCACAATCCATTTCTTGTCACTTCATCTTAACTTTTTAGGTAGTTGATTTGATGCTATAAGTTAGTAAATTTAAGACTCATCCGTAACTAGTAATTCCCCAGACTGGATTACACATCTTTAAATATACGTCAGATAATCAAAGTTCTTCCGAATATAAATATGGACATTAATACAACTTTTAACCAATACTGCAACGTTAGTGATCTAAACTTTCTTCTTCTTAAAATAATATTATTCCAATTTTAATCGATTATTAACAAACGGATCTTTACATTATTAAGTTTTCCCAACCTAGTACCGAGTACTCTCCTCATGCCGCTAAAATTCTTACCAAGTAAATCCAACAAAGTAAAAATATGCCAAGGGCAACTAATGTGGAACTAAATATATTGAATTATGAATAAATAACCCAGGATAAAATGTACAATGCATGGTGGGTCGGCTGTACTTTATCATAATTTATATTTAAACCTCTCCACCCACCTCCTTTCCTTACGATCTTTTAACAAATCCCCATCTACATTCCGCGTCAAACACCTTTCTACATAACTATATACTTGGCCTACAAAAATCTACTGGAATAAATAGCAGACTTTGTTAAATGCTCATTCGGACACTATAACTACTCTCTCACTGTCAACTGTAAAAAGAGAGACTTTTAGTACGATGTGTGTATCCTAAAATAGAAGTTGAGTTCCAAGATTATGAACATCCATTTGGAGGATTAGAAAAGGTTAGTTTTGGAGGTTGAATGATGCAAATTGGAGATCACTATGGGTTCCTCTACTTCCTCTTCATCCATTCAGATTCAACAGTCAAAAAAATACAATTGAATGAGCAAGTTATTGGGGTTTAAACCACCACCGTTCCTTCTTTCTATCACTATTCTTAATGGGAATAATAACAATAAAAAAACGCCCTCCACAGCTCCTTTAATAATCTTTGAGATGCCGAACAGAGTTTTTTCATCTAGGTTTCTTAATATGACTCCATGAATAAGGTTTCTTTAGCAAGAGATTGTATCCGACAGCGACAGGTGGACTTATTGACCCCTAAAGCAACCTTATTTCATATTCTTACATTTATACTAATAATAATTTGGATTTATGGATGGAAACCCTTTAGGTAAAATACTAAAATCTCTATTTCTTGCTTCTACGTGACCCTGTCTTACAGTTAACTTTGACCTTAATTTAAGAATTATAAAGGGTTTTAGGTTGAAGGTTTAATTGTTACAATAATCCATTGCGTGTATTCCGGTTATTATTTTATAACAATCAAACCTATAATTAACTTGTTGCCTGGTAGGCTTCATTTCTGACCCACATTAGGTAACAATTCCCCTAGAAAATGATTATCCAGCATTGTCTATTTCTTTGGGAGTAGTATAACTCATAGAAGTAAATGGAGCTAGTTAGTAATGCCTGTGTTTTTTATATATAATTATTGGAAGAACAAGCTACTGATTTACACACGTTCCTGTAAATTCATTGTCAGATGGACAGGGGCTCATTAGCAAACCACGACAGACAGTCTACAATCTATTCTAAGGCTTCCCCCCAACAAAACGGATTGATTTACTGGCAGAAGAATGGAATTAATTTGAAATTATGTCACACAATTACTGTCAAAACTAAATATTTCAACGTTTTATGACAATTGTCCCAATAATAAGAATGGTGAAAGTTGTATCAAATCTGTACTAAAGCTTTTCCAATTCTTCCTTTTATACTCAAATCACAAGTTTTTACCTCAATAATTGCCTACCTATTACCTATTTGTACCTGGGAACACAGGATACAAAGAGTGGTTTAAGAATTCCAGCCTAGCATAAATGGAGATCTATGTAGAAATGTGTCCAATAAGTTTAGACTAGTAGAGATTTATGAGTTGAGTTAATTCAATGAAGCCTGAAGTGAAGAAGGAATAAAAATACTTTCAACATCCCATAACAATCGATCCCGACAACTACCAATACTGCTGGAGAGATATGGAGGAAACTCTGATCAAACCGATTGTTCTCCACAGAGATTATCACTCTCTCGTTAGATTTATTGATCGGAATCTCATGAATTTAAACTTATCCTTGGGGAACCATAAAATACAAAGCCACCTTTCAACTTTAAGACCTAAAATACAACCTGTAACTTGGCCAAGACAGAGATGCTTATCCAGTAATATCCTTCCAGCATCATTTCCTATAATTTACTACACATTATTATTATTACGGACGGATTTACAACTAGTCCACAGTTAGAAGAAGATAATGCGAGGAGATAAGTATCTTTTTTTGTGTGAAGAATAATGAGAAGCGGGGTTGCTGCTGTTGTGAAGACAATTACAAAGACATGTATGCTGTTGCTGGTAGTTGGGTATCTTTGATAAGGCATTATCTGTATAGGATGGTGTGGTCCTTATATGCCGTATTTCCTGGCTTAGTATCCCTGGGGTGTTATTTTTTTTACTGATAAATGGCTTATCAGGAGGACGATTACAACTGGGGATGTGCTCCTATCTTCCATTCCTATCTTACTTTATGGCTAAAATATCCTACTTTGTAATGAATCCTACCTAATGAGAATGACAGAGATGATGTTAGTATGCAAGACTCTGAAAGGGTAGATGCAGGAGAAAAGATGGAGAGCCGACCTAGAACCCAACCAGACCTCGATGATAAGCCCATAATAAAGTGTGGGTCAGATAAGAGACTATTCTATGTCAAGTAAAGCATAATTTGTCGTGTGGGGTAGCTTATAATAATCTCGGTCAACCAACCTTAACATCTCAGTAAGTTGTAATCCATCCCTTCTATCATCTAAATAAACCACAAGTTTCTATATGGTTTATATTCCTCCAACTCATTCTAACTTTACTTTACTCTTAAATTAAATGCAATAAAATCAATCAAATTTATTCACTACATAAAATAAAGTTATAAGCTACATTTTTATTTTCAGTTGAGAGTTGGATATTTTAAACAGTGTTTGATGATTTCGCGTTCTTTGATTTCATCCAAGTAAAACTCATACAATTTCTGAGTAAAGTGAGCCAGTTTTGGCTATAAAAGGTGAAGGGTTATCGGGGTTGACTTTCATCTATCGCTATCCCATCCCAAACCTAGCAAATCTGAAGCCATCAACTCAAAGGATTTATTTTATCGTACAAGAATCATCCATCAGTAAAAGTAAAGCCTCTCATTCACGCTCTACAGACCGAAGATTTCTAAACATTGCATTAGTATAATATATGGCTACTTTACTTATTAAAAGGATAAGATGTCTGAATCTCGAAATTGCGAATTGTGTGCCAAGGAAGGAGACAGTTGGTTTATGGGATTTTGATAACGTCCTATCCGATTACCTCTTACAAAAACTATCTCATATTTCAACATTCGTCAACTCAAATGAGGAGAATATCAAATTATACACAGAATCTTATCCACTTTACACTTTATCCCATGTCACATTTGATCTGCAGTCTGCACAGCTTCTTTCTGCACTTTCTACCACTTTTTATTACATCAGATGAGGAATTATAAAAATATTTCTAATATTAAAATGGCCCTTTCTTGAAATTGTGTGCTAATATTTCTATTTAGGAAGATGCATCTTTTCAGGTTTTATGATCCTGTCTTTTAGGTAATAACGTTAGAAAAGATAGATGGACCTTTTTCTTCCTTCCTCCGTATTAATCATACGAGTTTAATTAAAGTTGAATAAAATATGGACCATGTACTCCCTACCAGATCTACAGACAGACTAAATTCCCCGTATAGTTGTAATTAAAAAAATGGATAAGACTGCATCCGGCTTACCTCGTTAGTTTGACGATGTCATCAACCTTCTGTGGAGTAAGATAAGAACCATCATGATCAATCTCTGCATCCTCATCCTCAACATCCACCTTATCATATTTCCCATTACTCTCATCCTCCCCGATAAGCCCAAGGTTGGACAAACATATCCCATCACAAAAACTGAGCTCCAAACCCCCCTTATTATTCTGGATCAACTCTTTTTCTTCCTGGAGAATATCCTCTTCTGTAGTGGTAGTAGCCCCACAGCCAAAGCTTCCCCCAGCACTCTGAACTTGACCCATGACCTCTCCAAAAGGACTTGAACAGTCCTTCGGGTACACAATCCCAGTACTTGCTGAATTATTTAATGAAAAACTCTTAGAAAAACTATCAGGAAGGGAGATAAGGTCCTCGGCAATTTTAAACTTTGAAGAGTTTTGTAAATCGGAGACGGAGCCAAGTCTGCCTAGCTCTCCGGCAAGGATTTCCATCCTAAGTTGTTCCACCTGGATTGATAAGGCATCTCGTTCACAAGACACTATCGCCAATTGACGTCGTAATCTAGATAACTCGTCCGCCTGCTTCAAGTCTGTACCCAAGGCACACCCTTTAGCACTGCATTTGACGATAACACCTCCAGATAACCTTCCAAGTGACTGGGGAACTTTAGGGGAATTCTCAACCAAACTGGAATACTCTAAGGAAAACTGATGGCAGGCTTCAGTAAGGTAACTATTCGGATTATCCTCAACACAACTTCTTGGTTGAGTTGAATTGGGGGAGTTTTCCTTGTAACTATTACTATTTTTTGAAAGTAGAGAAGAAAGATGGGGAGGTTTAGGGGAATTATAATTGTAGGAAGGTAGACCAAAGTAGTCTCCAGTTGTGGATCCACGACCTGAAGTCCACGAAGCCTCTTTTATCATCCTTATTGACATATCTCTCTCTACTTCTTCCTTCTTCATCTTTATTTAGATTATAATATATTTGGAAATACTTGTTGTGCATACGTTTTGTAGTTATTGTTAATGAGGATTATGCTAATTAGTGTCCCTTATCTGGAGTCTGGCCAGGTAATTGCAGAAGAGATGAGAACTGCATGGAAATCCTCCCTTCTTTCTTGCTACACTACTACTACTACTACTACTACTACTCCTTAATAGACCCACACAATACTGACTGGAATACCAACTTGTGTAGTGTTTAGTTATTTCATTCAATATTTAAACCACTTCAGTCTTTCAGTTCCTCACTTTAAAACTTTTATTACTGGAAACACCGCAGATTGTGAACAACGGCATAAATAAGGTTGGAAGTAGCTAGGTAAATCCCTCTTTTCCCCTATTTACCCTTGTTATTCCGTCAATCCCGTTTCATAGTTCCAATCCAATTCACTTTTTAATTATTATTAGAGTAATAAAACAAGGTATTTCTCACTGTTTCATGAAAAGGGTAGTTAAAGTTGTCCTTGGTCGGTGAGTTTCCCTGCAAGCAAATGAGTAATTGGTAGTTTATAATCAATGGGGATTACTAACAATCCAACCTACTCCTTTTAATAGTTACCTACCTAACTGTGCTTATTTCGTCACCCTCTGGCTTTATATAACTCTCGAAATGCATATGGAATCATGAAATTGGAAGTTGAGATGGATAAAAGCAGCGTTTATAAAACGTGGATAAGTAACCCTCTTCTAGTTATCTCTATCCTACTCTTCAACTAACTAACTCTCGAACTTTGGAATTCTTACGAGATACTTTTTCGAACCCCCTTTTTTCCAAAGTGAACCCCTTTCCAAATGCGTCTACCCAAAAGAGACTTCCCTATAAACTTCCTTCCTCTAGAACTACCAAAGATGAATGAAAAGCCAAGACGTAAACTTCCCTTGGTTGGATAAAAGGATGTGTGTGTGTGTTAAGTCTGGTTATATTCTCTCACAACTATACACCAAACTCGATTGAGTCTTGTGCAAACTGTGTATATTTTTGTGAAGCAGTTTCTCCTATCAACACATCCCTCTATAGCAGCCACCATCCATCCACACTTTACAACAAACAAATTATCATCATCAGTCACTTTCTTACTTCCTTTTTTAAACTTTATTTTATTATAAGATTAGACACACTACAAGGGGAAATAACCAACAGTCAACAATCCGGTCGAGATATAATAATAATAATAATAATATAATAATAATATAATATTATGCTGTAATAAAAATAAAACGTATCTGCAGTTAGTCGGCGGACCAACTGCCAATAATAAACCAACTGTTACTTTACTTGTTTGGAACACACTTGGTGGAACTGTCAAGTATCCAATGAACAACAAGCCCCTTATGTAACTACTAAACTAGGAACACAAATTCACGGGAATATTATTCCTTATTTTGTTCTCTTTCCTATTTATTTTGCCACAAGTGACTAAACATTGTAAGTAATTGTAAATTACATTGCTCACATTTAGAAGAATATAGGGATAGAAGGGAATCCGTAAAGAGGGTCCTTGTTACTTAAACACCCAAAGAGAACTTTAACAAAGAGTCTATTCAGCTTTAAAGTATTATTTTAACGGGAAGGTCTTTCTCATCAACACTTTCAACTTCTTACTTATTTCTTCAACTACTTTAGTTAGTTAGTTTTGGAGTTTATGAAAGTTTAGGGGTATAAGAGGTTTAGAAAAAACAGTGTTTGTAGTCAATTGTGAGGTTGAACAATTAAAGTTTGCTCTTTGAGACAATCAAGAACTGTAGTTGAGAAATACTAACTAAGAGTTCAACCACCTAGTCATTCTTCTCAGTTAAATCTACACAAGTATTATGATTAGGTAGGCATAGAAGATTATTGTTTAGCTTATTTATATAATCTTTCAACTGACGGTATAGGATTAGAATTAAGCTCAATAGCAGCAGCAGCATCATCATAAAACAATGGAGGGTTTAAAATATTTATTGCCTAAGCAGATAGATACTATTATATTTTAAATCAATATTAAAGTCTGTCCAGATCTTGGGATTATGGGAGGATAGAAAGGGATTCCTTTGAAAGTGTAATTGATAGGGAATGAAGAGGAAGGTTGGTGTAGGAGATTATAAATTGAATATGGAAAGGATCAAAAGAGTCGTTAAGTGAATAATAATAATAATAATAAAAGTAACGGGTTTAATGAGGCGGCGTTTCCTTATAAGGATGATACTCATATGCAAGACATGCCGGCCGGTTTGAGTAAAAAACGGAACTTATTGTCTCGAATACAAGCCTCCCTCAAATAGAAACCTCCTTCAAATAGTATAGCCCTAACGTTAAATTTGACCCTTAAATACCGAGATAATAGGGTAATTTATTAATATTTGCTGCATGAATGGTGTAAAGATGAGAGATGTATTTTAGTTTCCCCTTTTAGACAGGTTCAGTCTAACAATTAAATTGTATTCACATCCCATGAATGAAAGATAACTGAGTGGAATATTTATTATATAATTTCACGAATTCATTTCCGGTTAGTTATTGTATTTTAGCTCTATTTAGGTTTATCATCTTCGGGAGTTAGTAATATTTGGGTGGAATTTTATTATTATTCTATGATTTTACAGTTTGGTTATTCTAATATGAGTCAAACACAAATTATAGCTCATTTATGGAACTTAAATTGGGCTGATTGAATTCCATCATTTAATATTGAGCGTTATAAATATTATCTACTATAGTTAGATGGACCAACGACGTTTATAGATTTATAACTCTAACTAAATATACCATACTCTACAACATTTACTATTAAAAACTTTTAATAGTAAATAAATGAATTGAGAATGGAATGATTGATGTCTATTTATAATAATAAATAGTAGCAGAGATCATTGAAGTACAGGTTTAAATTAGTAATGAGTTCTCTAATGGATTGTCCAACAACTACTACTGAGCTACCTCCATTGTTTTTATTTAGTGTTAAAGACTTAACCCTTATATAATACACTTCAGTCTCACTCTTCTGGTCCTAACAATGTCTTATGAATTGTCTAAAGAATTTGTTGCTTGCTTGCTTTGTTGTCTGCATGTAAATTAGGCTTTTGAGTTGAATACCTATTCCGTTCCTCGTACGAACAAATAGCCACCACAGGTTCTACCACCAACCAACTATAGTTGTAAAGACTACAATGTAAATACTTTTTAAAAATATGCAAAGCAGCCAGGAACCTCGCACTCACTGGGAGTTTCTAATCCCAATTTTAACCCTTTCTCTAAATATATTCTTGAAGGAAAGAACCCGGCCATTTATTAAGCTTTTTTTCATTTCTCAATCGGACTAATCCCTGTGATAAATTAGCTAAACCCTCCATTATATTCCGTTCCGTTACTCCTATAGAGTAATAGATTAAAGGATTAGCCAAGAAAGGAGGTGAAGACCCCCTTCAAAGTTAGTAGCAGTTTAATTAAATAACTATTAGGGATTGTCAACCCCATGTGTCTCCGTTTTTAAACTCCAACCTTGCAGTTCATTTCAGATGAACCTATTTAACCTAGTTTAGCATGACACGTTCAAGTTCCTTTTAAGTAATACAGACAGGGTGGCCGTTTTTTATGTCTTCAGTAAAAACCACAGGAAATCAGATACAAATCCTTGTCAGTGTTACCTCTGGGTTTAATCTCGAGTTGATATGATATTTTAATAACTTTATGTGCATTATAAATAAATATTGAGCATGTCAACGTTTGTTCTGGTCTGATTGAAAGGATAGGGATAGATGTGAAACGGAATAGCCAACTCTGCTCTTTTTCATATTTTAAAATCAATAACCAATATTCCTTTGCTTACATTCCTAACCTAACATCATCACTCACTTCACTTCACTCTTTTTACAACAGAATGTAAATAAATGGAGTTATCAAACTATGATGGGGTAAGCCGTTGCGTTATCTAGTATTGAGTAACCTCTTTTTCTCTGCCTTATCTTTCTATTTTTATTATAAGGGAATCCGGAAAGGGAATAATTCTTTTATTAGAAACCGACAATGCCCATCTGTCTCCTTAATCCCAACGGTTATACACCATTCCATCCAACATCATAAATGAAAACACACAATAAAAGAGATCACAATAACCGTTGGATTAAAGATATGAAAAGCATATTGAGTTGGATGGAGGAATGAGCGTGTGGTAATTCCGTTGGAGTCATCATCCTTTTATAAATACTTTGATAAGCACAAACTGCATATCTGCATCTCATTTGACCCATTTTATACCACCAAAAGTATAACATATCTACCTATCTTACTTTTTACCCTAAAAACCTCAAATAATAAAAACTACGGAACGTGTGGGGATGGTCAGTCTTCCTTTTTACTCTTTTTTTTCAAACAGAATTCTTTCTAGATATTTTATATCCAACTTTTCCTTGAGTAAGGTAAGAGGAGATGCTATAAGTTATTATTTATTTTATTAGAATAGCAAAAATGATGTTTGGAGAAGGTTTAAAAATAGCTATATAGGCTGCAGTTTAATTCTGAGATAAAATCTAGACTTGAGTCAACGGGATGCAGAGTTTTTTATGCTGATAATAATTAAGATTACTAGAGAGAGATAGTAGAAGAACTGGTCGTGGAGGGTGCTTGGCACACGCCAATAATTCCAACCCTGTCCCCTGTCTACTTCAGAAAACTAACTCTCTTGACGGGTAAAAGTAGCCGTTACTATTTATTTAGCTTCAACTTCCACTATAAATAAATATATGAGTTGGAGTAAATAATTAAATATTGTGTTGTAATAATTTGTAAAAGGGTTGAAGAAACGGTTTAATTCTTACCTTTTTGGCTTTAAAAAGGTGGTTGTTCTTCCAAATGGCTAACTCATTACAATTACAATGACACAAAATATATTAACAATGAATTGTGGACGGGATTTTTCAGAAAAAAGGAATAAAAAAGCCCGTTATTGTAAATATGTTTTAAACCGTATCGTATGTAA
>JAQFZX010003364.1:0-12769 GCA_034682405.1 Hydroisotoma schaefferi | reverse complement strand
TGCAAACATTTCGTTTCCTAGTATTGCATAATGATCGTCGTAACCAGTTGCATCATCTAATTATTGGAACGTAGGGTACAATTTTTTGGGATAAGCTACAGGCCAAATCTCTTTTATGTGCTTAGCATCCCAGACAGACTACCTCTACCATCATCACCACCACGAATCCACAAGTAGTTTGGAACGGAATAGAGGCACAACCCGACGGATGGCACACCCAATCCCCCTCCCCCACCTTGGTCTAAATCAGCATCAAAATTACCCCTCAGACGTCCCTTCTAGTAGTACTGTAGACCCTTCATATTTTGCACATCTTCGCGAGCGTCGTCACTCCTCTTCAGACCAGCCTGAGTACAATCACAGCAATCCTGGAGGTCCGGGTCCTCCCAGGAACGACACTCCACCTCAGGATTTCGATGAAGTTGATGTAGAAACTGTGAAACAGTCGATCAGCAGCGAGAGTCAAGCGCTATATGGGAATGAGAGCGAGGTCAAAGAGCTAAAGCCAGAGTATGTTAGATGGTTTTACAAATACGAACAGGACAGGAAGTGGACCCCGTTCACAGGCTATGATTCCATCCGCATGGAACTTCGTTATCGAAACCTGCTCCTGGAAAGGGAAGAACTTCAAGCCCATCAGGATTTTGCAGGCCAGCAAGACCATCATCAAGGATATAATCAATACGGAGCTTATCAATATGAACCACAAGGACAATATTATTCTACAAGTAGTAATTTTAGTAGACCGCAGCAGCCCGCTCCCGTTTATATTTCTACAAATACTGCGGGGACAGGTGTAGGTGGTACAGGAGGGTCAGCGCCTGCAGAAACGTCGGTGAACGCTCCGATCACTTTAGGAAGCATGATGTCAAAAACGTGGAGCATGGCTTGGAATCCTTCGCAACCTCAACAGCAGAAAGTCGACGGTAGTTTGTACTTGAACAACGCAAATGGAAACGGGGCCTTTGCAGCCAATTACCAGAGTTATAATGCAAATTGTAGTAGTAGTACTAATAGTAAGAACTCTTCTAATAATTACGGTAGTACTGATTGTAGCAACATTCATGACCGGAGTAGTTATCCTCCGGGTAGTAGTAGCATTAGTGGTGGTCAGCAGCAGCAAAATAGCACAGGGATAGGAAACGCTGCGGCTGGGAATTTCCCAAGACAATCAGATCTCAATCATCAAGATGATGGAACGTTAGGCGAGGATGGGTCCAATGAAAATGTTATAATCGTCCGTGGTGGACTTTACGAGGCAGACTTGGAGAGTTGGAATTGTGTTGCAACTTATTGGCCAGGTATGGGTGGATTTTTATTGATTAAAAGTATCTTTAATTAATCACTTATCTGATGACATTCAGTTCATTACTAGCGTTTTAGCGATAGCGTGCGTATCATAGTATACATTTTTTTGCCGTGGAGCGTCTGTCAGTTTCACAAGGATAGCAATCCTGGAATAACTGACAGGCTATGGGAAGGGTTGCGAAAATGATGCATGAGAAAAAGCTAGGTTATCAAATGGTCCATGTTATTGTTAGTACTTTTTCTATCAAGTACTGTCTGTTCGATTAGCAAAATCAATAATCGATATCTCGTTTGCGTAAAAGCTAATCAATAGAAAATAGAATGTATAGGGTGACAACGAAAAATTTAGGTTTGCATGCATAAGAGAGAATGCTGTTAGTAGGGTGGGTGCTAATTTCCTAAAGTTTGGTAAAGAGCCGGGTGTTTTTCAGGAAATTATAACAATTTTTATGAATAGGACTTTACATAAGGCTAGCGATACAAACGGACACGAAAGTACAAGATACAACATCCTGAAACGACAGGATTTATGACCAGATAATACTACTGTAATCCTGAATCAGAAAACCGTACGAAACCTGTACATCTATCTGCTATTATTACCTTATCAATGGTTTTAATTCCCCTTATGTTATTACGTCAAACCAACCTTGCTTAGCCAGAGTATAAATGATTTTTAATTAGAGAAGGGGGAATTAAACAGGAGGACGACAATGGGGATAAACCCTCAAAATATAGTATATTATCCAACTCTCCCCTAGAGAATAAATGTATCCTTAGTCATAGTCCCAATCCGGCCCGTTAAAACGCCGAGGTAAACTGCATAATGTATTTGATAGGACGCATCTAACCTTAATAATAATCAAACGAGTTAGTAAAAAGCTTCATAGAAGTACACACATGAGATCAGAATAAAGTTCGGCATTACCTGGGTCGATGTCTGCAAAGATTTTTATGGATGATTGCTTTTCAATACATTTAAAATGGGAATTCAGGCCTATAATTCAGCGAGAAAGACATCATGCATGATCATACCTTACCTTACTTTAGCTAGCAATCCCTATTCCCCATTGGGGCTTCGCTTGAGAGACGCTACTGATTTGAAGAATATCTTAGTTTTATGTGACGCATGCAAAGTCTAGGAGATGTTTGTAACCTTCGAACGTTTCTAGTTTACTCAGGGATTTTGTAAAAAAAAAGTCCATGTCTCATTTTTATATATTGTAGAAGATTTGAGTAGACGTACATATCTACATTTATTAGATAGAATCGATGATTTGACGTTGTTCCTGATCCTTGCAGGCGATAAATGTCAGCTTACGCGTGGAACCTGGTTTTACGACGGTACTTGGCAGCCCTTGTCTGTTGAACATGCCGAAAAACTTGAAGAAGAACATTTAGGTGAATTCGGGGGCGTTTCCTTGCTAATGTATGCAAACGCTAGTAGTCAACCAGAAAGCCCTACCAAGAAAAGTAGCAGGCCGGGTATGCAACTTTTATTTGGAATTGGACGGATAATGCCGATATGTTTGTTTTAAACTGAGTTATTCAACAGTTTATTTAATTTAATGCTTTTTTCATGTTTCAGTCGTGCATAGAGTGTCGTTTTTAGAGTTCCATGTAGACTGGACGAGTCCCACGGATATTCACCTCTATAGTAAAGCAGCCTCTCATAAGTTTATGCGTTCTGTGGGTCAGAGATTGGGGTTTCAGACTTGTGAGTTTAGTTATGCAGAGCTAAAAACGCTATTTCTGCATGTTAAAATAGTTCTTACGTATTAAACCTTCATTATCATGGATTTTTAGGGGGTCATCGTTTATGTCGGGGCTATTTTAAGCCAGCTTCACTGGTAGATCGACCCTCGGAGATTAGCCATCTTGTGTTTGTGGTCCATGGAATAGGACAGAAGATGGATACTGGACGGATTGTCCGAAATTGTGCTTCGTAAGCGAGCTTTGCGCTAATTCATAAACATACAGCATCTCTCTCGTATCTGGCGTAATTAAAGACTGCATTTTTATCCGCAGATTTAGAGAAACAGTTACGTCCTTAAAAGATAAGTTCTTTCCCCATTTAAACGAAACGAAACAACGAGCCGAGTTTTTTCCTGTTGAGTGGAGATCCGCTGCTAAATTGGATGGAGGTGAATTATTTGCACATAATGGATGTAACATTGCTTGCCCTTATTTCCTTAAAATAAGTAGGATACATAGAGCATTTGCAAAGCGATTTATTAGCTTTTGACGTGAGGTTGGCAGTTATATAGTAGGCCCTTCCCTTCCGTAATTGCACATTTATAAATCCTTAGGGCATTATCAAACGCTTAACAACCCCATATTTCACTTGCTAAGTCTGAAAGTTTCCCGATATCTATTTTATTCCCTATTTGCAGACGTGGTGGATGCAATTACGCCCCACAAACTTCTCAGTCTTCGTCAACTTCTTAATGCAACAGCGATGGATATTATGTACTACACAAGTCCCCTTTACAGGACTGAAGTAAGTTTTTCTTCCATATGCATGTAAAGTTATCGCAGAAAGGATGCAGAATTCTGGAAAGGAATCTGTAAAGTTTTGCATGCATGAAACACCCTGATTGATATTATGGTCTTGCAGATTCAGAATGCCTTGCGAAACGAGTTGAATAGGATTTATGCAAACTTTGTTAAAAGAAACCCAGATTTCCAAACTCGGGGAGGAAAGGTGTCTGTGATAGCCCATTCCCTTGGAGCAGTTATAACCTACGATATAATCACTGGATACATGTCTCAACCAAGTGGTCCAGACCCTTCGGTAATTTTACTTACTAAATGCAACGCAACTATTATGTAGCTAACGGCTTGGTTAAAATGCAACTGGGACTTCCCTTGGAATTGAGACCTTTTTTATCTACATTTATTAGGTTCCTTATGGCCATTCTTCTGCCAGTAATTATGCTGGAAGTCACGGTACAATGAATGGATACTACGGAGATGCCTATTCGAATCAATTTTCCAGTCTACTCTTCGGGGTAATAAAATTAGATTGTTGAAAAATGTAGTAATTTCATAAGCTACATAGCTATCGATTTAAAGGCCAATTTTATGCATTCCATCCAACCACTTTGAATACAAATAGTATAATTAAATTTCAGCTCGAGCATTTCTTCTGCCTCGGCAGCCCTTTGTCCGTGTTCCTAGCTTTGCGATGGTACGTTAAGCTTAACCTCTTTGCGTTTAGCTTGACTTGTGGCAGGATTCAATAAGAAAGGGTGCATTTGATCGCTTTGTGAATTTTTAACAGGCGAGAACCCCATAACCCAGACTTCAGGCCGTACATCTTGCCAAGGATTCTATGCAAGCGGATCTACAACGTTTTTTATCCAACTGACCCAGTCGCATACAGGTAATAAGAACCCTCGGCTCTATTTGCATTATTCCCTATCGTCATATTAGACGGCATATAAACAGAAATGTCTGCTCTATTTCCGGCGGTTAGAGTGGAACCTTTGCTGAATAAACATTACGTTCACATCGCTCCGTTACCGATCCACTCTTACGGATCTTCAAGTCGAACTCCGTACGATGAAATGCCTCTGGAACGGATTAACAAAGAGTACAATTTCACTTCTGCTAGAATTGAAAATGTATCTTTATTTTCAAACCAAACACAAGACAACTCTTCGTCAAAGTCTACGCCGCAACGATGTTACAGCCTCAAGTCTCCACCAACACCGACGAGAGGTTCACGCCTTTTGCATGTTCTCGCTGGAGAAGTATACTATTTATTTTGTGAACTGAATAATTGACGTCACGTATAATTGGCTTGCCCTTGCATTTTATATCATTTAGAGTCAAACTGGGGCTGGTTCAGCATAATGAAGTACTTAAAGAGCTCAGATACGACGCAGGTTGGAGGGATTAGCGATGGAGATATTGGGACGGAGCTCCTTTCTCCAGATGGGAACTCGTCTCCTATCAGAGATGAGGGTAACTCTAGCCCTGAGGAAGTTGCAAATGAAATTCCCAATGGTAATAAAGACCATTTATAAACAAACTCTATTCAGCGTATGTGTGAGAGAGTTATAGAATTTTGGTTATTAACTTTTTCTATCCAAGATCTAGACTACAGAATGGATTATGTCCTCAAAGAAAGCAACTTTTCCAGTACGTATTTAGCTGCTCTGACATCTCATACGTCGTACTGGAGCTCCCCTGATACCGCTTTCTTTGTCCTGACTCGTCTTCATGAAGAATTATTGGATTCACCACAGCAAGCTCAAGCCCCATGACCTCAAAACGGTTTTATTGTTAAACTGTTAGTTTGTATCCAATTTTGAATGAATTCCTAATCCTTTTCTATATCTCGAAAGTATGAATTTATCCCTTCGTTCCTTTCCTGTGACGGTTGAAGAAATTCGCAGAGATTTTCAAATCGCGCTA
The DNA here is from genome assembly GCA_034682405.1 of Hydroisotoma schaefferi. Lineage (NCBI taxonomy): Eukaryota > Metazoa > Arthropoda > Collembola > Entomobryomorpha > Isotomidae > Hydroisotoma > Hydroisotoma schaefferi. Next base: position 7,039 of record JAQFZX010003364.1, on the reverse strand, counting down.
GCTTCTCTAACTGTGATATTACCTTTTAAATATTATTGGCTACAGAGATTAGTAACAGAAAAAAGAGATTGTTATAAAATGATGATGTACAATCAGTTAATTAAAATTTCCAGTTCTGAGATAATCATATTATTGATGGTAATGATTTAAAGTGTTTGATTGCTCAAGTACGGCCATATGCATCTTCACTGTTGCAGGATGAATGAAACGAGAAAACAAATAATGTTTGGACCAAGGACCAACCATCGTAATACGTCTAATCCGTGGGAAATAATTTAATATCCTTAACGTAAAGGTTTAAGTTTAATAACGAAAACTGGAAAACCGAATACAGACTCCAACTAGTAGATTTTGTCTAATCTCACGTCGATTTTTAATCTACCTGCCGGCGACAAGAACTTTTTAAAATAATATAAATATTCAGCTTAGTATCCGTAATATTAACTGAGTTAACTTTTAGCAAAACTATACGATCTCGTAAGACTTTGTAGAAAATATGGTTTCCACTGAATGTTTAACCACAGAACCATCCTCCACAGATTTAGCATCAAGCACCTAGTACACAATTGAAAGGAAACTTACTTTGTATTCGGAAGTAACCAATCTTCACACTGAAGAATTAATCTTCAGATATAAACGGGAAGAACTTTGTAGTACTTACCGATAGTCTCGCGAATGCTTGATTAGAATGAAAGGACACTTGGACCGGAAAGAATTGAGATGCATGGCCACTCGATATTGTAAACTCCATCGACCCCGTCTTGTTCGAAGAGTCCAGCATGGGCAGTTGCCAAATTAAAACATTTTTCCTTGCGTCATACACATAGTCTCCTTCACATTCACCTACTACAGGACCACCGCCTCCCGATCTGTGATAAATAGACCAATGTTTTAATTCAAACCATATACTTAAGTGATTATTCTATGTGCAATGTTTCTGAAGTTCAATTCTGGACGATTTTGTTTCATGATAAAACATTACAATAGACTTACGGTATAGGAATGGCAACAGCAACATCCAACAGTTCCAAATCTTCATTTTGCAATTCGTATTCTATATTCACATCACAGCCGCCACTTCCATTTTCTGATGGCCAGCAATTAACTAGAAAATAAATAAAACAATATATCCTACACGCCTACCAATTGATCTCAACAAGGCTTGGGTAGGTAATTCAATCAACGGATAATAGTTACAGCTAATTAAATTACGGAATTACTTGTCAAGGGTATTTGCGCTTCGTCCGTGGTTTGATAGCGCCACTTTAAAATCGGAACGTCGGTATTGACTGGGAAAGGTTTCTGGGAGTTTTTCAATCCGATTTGGTATTTGTTTCTAAATAAGTCCTTGTCAACGTTTGGATGGGTCTATAATACGTAAAATAGCATTTAATTAGCATTTCATAGTTTGACTTCGATTGCATGTACAGACAACTAGTATTTTGCAAACCTGGAACTGTATTCCTCGGGTATCAGCATTATCAAATTGGATTCTAATCATACAAGAAGACTCATCTTGTACACGAAGTACACTAGTACCAAGGACTTCCATGTTTTGAAGCCCTCCGTCTCTACCAGCAGTTAAAATGATTGCCTCTTCGATTTTCAAATGAACACTGGAAAGAGAAAAGTGAAATCAATTATTATTAAGATTACTTCAAGACACAAACTCATTTATATTCCTTCCAGATGTCTTACTTCTCCGTATTCGGTAGCGGTTGAGCACCTTGAGCTGATTTATTACTCGTGTTGTTCGAAACAGAAACAGGAGCAACTCGTTCTCCTTCTGATTTCAATTGATCTACAAAACTTTCCACGTCTCTGGATTTGCTGCCCAGTTTGAGTGCTTTCCCTGAGCCAGCGGATTTCCTGTTAAATAGAGTTCAGTTGTTAACTTTTATCTATCAAATCTGCTTCGCTGTGCACTTGAACTAGTTACAATCCTATCATCAGCCCTACTGCCACTTACATGTAAGATGTTCGAATGGGTTCAGAAGGTGGCTGCATTATCGATTCTGGAATCGCTGAAGGGCTGCTGTTCATGCTGCTTGAAGACATGGAATATGCTGATGATCCGGTTGATCTACCTCCTCGCTTTTGTGCTTCCAATTTTTGCCTTTGCAATTCTTTTGCCTTTTCTCTCATCTTTTGCATCGCCTCTCGCTCTTGACTCTTTAGGTAGAAAAGATGGCATGTGTAAATTTAATTCCGAAAAATCAAGAAAAAATATGTTGCCAAAAAGTATTGAAGAAGTAGCTACCTTTCTAACAGCTTGGTACACCTTTTCTTCATGTGAGTCCATCTCGACAAAGGTTCTTATTTGAGCTAGATTGACATTCTCCCTATAACCGAGAGCCACTATTTCATCAAAAGCAAAAATAAGGCTAAAAGCATTGTCAAGAACATCAGACTCTTCCAAAGTTTTGCAATATTCTGGCACCTATTCATACAAGATGATTAGCTTTATAAGAATGCCAATAAATACATAAGGTAGCTCAGAGGAAAGTCCACTTACAACTTTAGCAAAGAGTCTAAGAGTTTCTAAATCTTCTAAGATGTTGGAGGCCTTTGTGGTGATAAGAACCATGAAAAGTTTTTCCATCGGCTGATAGACATATCGAACTGAGTCCGTCTCAACAAACGTATGCTGCTTTCCTGAAGGTATCAACTTTGGAAATGCTGCCAACAGTCCTTCAATTCGAGACTTGGGCATTTCCACAAACTGACGGGAAAGAAGAGCTGGAGAAATCAGTAAAAAATTATTATTAGCATCCCTTCCATTAAAAAAACAGGCTAATGGATAATCATCCAAACTTTGGGTAGTGCCACTTACTTTTGCCACTCTTCAACAAAATCGCAGACGCCAATAAAACCTTAAAAACAGAAATAATGAGTTAATAACTAAAAAATCTATACCACACAAATTCATAAAAAATTACAGCGTTTACCATGTTGAATTTAGACTAATATTTGTCTTTAAAACGATTCAAATCCACAATCCGCACTGCTTTCACTCTAATAGAGAACTCCTTAGGCAAAAGCGTAAGTTAGGCACCCCCGGAACTGATTCAATGTCGAATTCGAATTCCTGTCACCGGCTCACAGAACGGACGATCAACCAACCATACTTTCCTTCCTTCAGTTCTAAAAACAATGATAAGGTAAAGGATAAGTCAAAATTCCAAAATTTCAATGCAATTAATCGAAAACTGGGCGTAAATTGACATATTTAGGAATAAAAACCCACCTCTCTTTTCCGGTTTATTTTATAAAGATGAATGAAGGTGTGGTTGGGTTGGGTTTGTCCTACTAGCTCTCGGAAGTGTTATCTGCGGGTGTAGGTCGGGGATGACACGGTCGCTCAGAATCCGGGTCCGTTAGATTTTCGAATGTCAAATGTCAACTTTTGTGACACGAAAACAAGAGCAGATGAGAGAGAGATTCTTTCAACTGCTCAAAGTGACACGTCGGAAAGGGTGAATTCATGCCACATGAGAAACCGGGATTTTTCAATCATCGCTCGATGGCTGGGGTACAATGATCCATACCCAAATTTGACCCCTGACCCCAGCTAACGTTCATGAAGCTAGACGCAACCACGAGGGGTACAAATAGGATTAAAGGATAGGAAGGGGTGTGGCTAGGCGGGGCCTGCTTAACATTATAAGGATAGGGCCTTTCAGGAATTCTAGGGCAGGGGGTACATTGGAAAACCAGGGGGTACCCTTGTAGCCCCCTTGGTTGCGTCTATGTTCATGAACTATGACCTTTATGGCTGGAAGCTTTCAAACACGATAAATGTAAAACTCTTTAGATCATGAATGACCTGACTAGAAAGTCCGTTTGCATGAGTTGAAATTGCAAGCCATTACAAATGGGGTATTTTCCATGACGTGACTCTTGAAATGTGACATTGATTGACTACTATACTGCTTATACTAAGACCGATTTCGTTGTGTGACATGCTACTTTTCTTTTGACCTTTGACCTCAGCTGACCTTTTATTCAGTTGAGCAATTCTCCCCAACTGTGCACGCGAAGCGGGCGCTGTTGCTACTTTTCGTTGTTTCATTCTTACAGGAAACTGTTGTACATTGCCAGAAAAAAGATTCTAGAAACCCTTCTCTCAGAAAATCTTATCCAGAAAAACCACTAGCCGGAATAGTTTTTTGCCAGGAAAGTTTTCGACAGGAAATATTTTCATTCTTGGAACAGTGACAGTTTATTCGACAACTGGAAGATGTTTAAACGTAAATCTAAATTTATTTCTGGTTTCCCTACGAAGGCTTAAAACTACAGTACAGTACAGCGTTAATGGCAAAAGGTACCGATCACTGAGTGAGTAGAAGGTAATCATCATAATGTATAGTTGGATTAATTCATTCGTTATAATAGGCGATCATCTTAGGAGAATTAATATTTAGGTCAAGTAGAGCGGGAGGTAATGCAGCTTTACTTAGACCTTTCTTATCTAAAGTTGTTAGCAGATGTCCTTTTAAGAATGGGATGACACGGAACGTTAAAATGCAGTCTAGAATCCAGTCCCAAGAAACTGTCAGCCATCCCTTTGTTTTGTACCATTCTAAGAAAATTTAATGTGTCGGTTATTTGGACTGCCCGTGATTGCGAAATGATGCAGGTTAAGGTTACCTTGATAATTGGTACAGTACAAGGCATCACCGATTATCATGACATTTCCATTTTCCTTCTTTGGAAACTTTACAATCCTTCCGCCTAGTTTTGCAACCAGTTTCTGCATTAAGAAATATAAAACTCAGACATTGGGTTGGAGAAAGTGAAACATTGAATTATCTGAAAAAACGTTAATGCAATTACCATGCAATCCTCCAGCGTCGCACCACTGCTTCTTAAAGGTCCAGCGAAATAAAAGCTTATCCCATCAAAAAGTGACGACGCAGTTGTCCTCGATTTTTGGACGCCAGTATCGCATTCAGGAAAGTTGGAAGTTTCAAACGGTTCCTATTAAAATAACAACTGATCTAAAATAGGTGTAAAGAAAGTTAAAAGAAGGAATGCACATAGGTATGCATTTTACATTACGGTAGGGTCTTTATCGTATTTAAAATTACTTTAAAGACTAACCTCACAAACCATACTATTGTGCTCTAAACATGCATCAACCCAGCCAAAAGTTACAATCCACTTTTTATCAGCAATAGCAAAAAAGTACTTCATTGTTTGAGGGACTCGATTTATCTCAAGATTCAGTATCAAGTGGGTCACTTCTTCCGTGTAGTCCTTCGTAATTGTACCATCACACATCTTACAAAGCTCTCCCAGTTTACTCATTTGAGACTTCGTAAGTCGCGTAGCACAAAACACGTAATTTTTAACGGGAATTTGATTTTCTAAATCGTCTAGCTCCAATTGATTAAACTGATTAAAAGAATCTTGGAAAGCATCTTCAGGCGCACTGACATGACTATTCTCGTGGATTTTCGTCACCGTTTCCTTTTCATTGCTAGAACTTATAACTTTTCCAGGATTTAGTTCTGACGTTGCCTTCTCTTTGTCACCAGATTCTTTTCTAACAGGACTTATTAAATTCGTATCCTTGTCCTTAATCGAGTAAATAGGCTCTTCAACGGCCCCTAGGAAGCAGTCACTATCCGTCGGAAAGTCACTCTTTGTTGAAACATTACTCCCTTTGTCAGATAGACTTTTTGACCTCAGTTCTTCCTCTCCTGTTGTTGGGTGAACTTCAACTGCAGCCTTAGTTGGGGGCGGCTGCATTACCTGGCGCTTATTGTTATTTGGTTGAGAAGGAGTTGCAGCGATGAAAGAACATTCGGACTCTGAATCTTCTCCATCTTGATCAGATTTCGTGGGTACTTGCTCCTTCTCAAAAATTTCATCTTTCTCCATGTTCAGGTCATCATCATTATTGTCCATGTCGTCTCCAGAAAAGTATGTGTCCGCAGTATTGAAGTTCTGCTCTATGAAAACTATATCTGAATTAGCAGATTCTGCCAACTTAGTTCGTTTATCGCTTCTGTCGCCTTCATCAACTGATCCTAAACTCAGGGGTCTCTTCTTCAGTGACGGAGAGCTTACGACAGCAGCGGTGGTGGAGTGAGAAGAAAATCTAGGTGTCAACATGATGTCACCTTCAAAAAACTAAGTAAACCAGAAAAAGGTGTTAACAATTCAATGAATACGTTCAGGAAAAACTAGATACATAAAAACAAGTCTATTATGATCATACCGAATCATGTGGGAATTCATTGAATTCGTCCGTAACTACAGGTAGGTTTAATTGAACTTGATGCAATTCTTGAGGTTCTGGTTCTATTGCTAGCGATAAAGGATGCTGAGACAGCCCTTTGTTTTGAGGATGCGGATGGGGCGATGGCGCTGACATTAGTCGTTTTCCTATGGAAAACGCATTGGACACTGCTTCCCCGGTCTCATTTTCAAGTGGTAATGTCGGTTTATTACTAGAAATTCTTTCATATGCTTTTGAAGATGAACTACTTCTCTTCTCAAAATTTGAATAAGGAACGGTTGCCCTATTCAATTGTAAACTGGTTTCTGGTCTATATGTACTTTTCCTTAAAAAAATAAAACACATCTCCAGTCATGACAAAGAAAACATCAAGTAAGACAAAAATAAAATTAAAAACTACCCATATAAGACTTACATGGAAAGGTCGCAAGGCTCGATGAAATTTAAAATACATCTAAATACTGGTACGGTTTTTGGGCGATTAATCCTAGAGCTTAAATCTAAGGGTACATCTATTTCCTCCAGATCCCGATTTTTTTCACCAGCGCGAGGGTTCTTAACTAAATCAACAAATATATCTTCTATCCCGATCCCTGATCTTACAGGCTGACTCATTTTCCTGGAATCCTCCTCCATATGCTTATCCACTTTCTTATTATTGTCCCTCATGTCCACGCTCATGCTAGGATCCTCATCCCCATGCTTATCCACTTGTTTCTTTTCATCGCTTTTACTCATGACCACGCTCATCCTGGAATCCTCTTCCCTATGCTTATCCACTTTCTTCTTATC
>JAQFZX010003363.1:0-12771 GCA_034682405.1 Hydroisotoma schaefferi | reverse complement strand
GTAGTAGTAGCAGTAGTGTAGTAGTGGTAGTAAGACTAGGAGTAGAAGTAAGTAGCAGTAAGTAGTAGTGGCAGTAGAAACAGTAGTGTAGTAGTAAGTAGTAGTAGTTGTAGTAGTAGCCAAGTAAGTAGTTGTAAATGTAGATAGGAAGGAACTAATTTATTAATCAAGTTTGAAGTATTCCGTTGTTTAAATGAGTGTAACTTCTGTGTAATTTTAATCCTAAAATTGTGTATATAATAAAAGGTAGATAGAGTAGTAATGTAGTAATTATCTCCTCCTACAACCCGTCCATTCCATAAGTAATTAAGTACAATTAATTCCGCCCAAGAAGCAGGAAACGTTATGGATAAAACTTGTTCTCTGCTTATCCTCCTTTTCCTGTAGAAGTGTATAAAATTAATATTTAATCCTAAAGTGTTTGATACTGACAAAGTTAAGATGTGGTTGGTAATAATGAGGAGGAAAGAGTTCATTCATTAAGATAGAACATCTTATTTTAATCTGGATTATAAATAAAATCATTCTTTCATTTTATTTAAGAAGATACGACAGAATTCCAAGAATAGGATGGGTTCAATTTAGATTTACTTTGCATTTTATGCTGCAGAGTGAGTGAGGAAGTATAAGTATGGGTATGGGTAAAATAGAAGATCCATAAACTGTATATTGCACAGCGCTCAGTATTATTATTTATTATTATTATTACTTATGGGAACGTATAAATAAATCTATAATTAAATTGGACGAGGAAATTGGTTATGGGAATAATTCCAATCCCTTCATCTCCACTTTCTTCAAAAACAATTCCCAATACTAAATTGAACCTTAGTTTTAATTTAAACTTTTGACTGAGACTGGACATGGTTTATTCCCCTTTATTCCAATACAAGTCCATGTTTTATTCAGGATTCATTAATTTAATTTAGAATTGGACTAAAGACAATGATCCACCGAGGAACGCCTCCTTGCCCTCCTTAAAAGACATTATAATTGGAAAGTAATATAATGAATTCCTAATACCGAAAGTTAGCAGACTTTGTTCAATGTATCTAGAACGGCTCTTTCAATTTAACCAAAGGCCATGGCATGCTTCTGTTGTATTATTCTATTCAAAAGACACAGAGGATAATTATGCTCAAGTTGAGAAGGAAATAACCCAGAAAGTTGTACTTTTCTTGGCTAAAAGCCTACAGAACTTCAACTCCAGTTTCTGCTGAGTTTATTGGGGAAAGTTTTTGCTGCAATGTGAAGCAAATTATGAATGGTTCTGACAGGTTTTCTGACAAAAGTTAGCTAGTTTAATTGAATGGAAGTTGGTGAATTAAATTTAACCAAACTTGGGATAGAAACTGTAGCGAAAGTTTTACCGGGTTTGAATTCATTTGATGAATTATATGGTATGCAAATTTTACAGGTTTAGTGAAGATCAATGATGTAATAATTAATTGTCATACAATGTCTTGGGTTCTATTGTATTCTCAATAAATAATTATTAAACTGCTTTCCACATCAATTGCAATTGATTTCGTATTTTTTGATCTAGCAACTTTGTCTTTTATATATAAAAAAAAACGATGTAGATGGATCTTACTTTCTGCCAGTCTTTCACCACATTTCTACCAAGCTTTTCCTCAACCTCTCAACCTTTCTTTACGTTAGCCTCTTGTCTACTTTTTTATTTATAGGAAAATCCCCCTCCATCCTAATTGTTAAGTTGAAAGGGTAAAGTAGGTAGGTAGTTGGTAGGTAGGTGGTAGTGATTTTTACACTATTTCTCACAACCCTGCTGGATTATTCTTTCTGAACAGTTCAGCTACATTTTTTCCAAGCCGAGTAAAAATAATCGATTAGACAGACAGACCAAGAAGGAGACTTAATAAACACATTCTTTTCTTATCCATCTCTCTTCCTTCTTCTCCTATTCTACCCAGGAACAAAGTGTATTACCCTTATTTGGGTTTTAATCCCTCTGGGATAACTTTTTCCACTTTACATTGAACCTTCATAGCCTTCCTTGCTCATTTTAAAATAGTATTTGCACTTCAATTTCATATAATAAGTTCCCAGAGAAGTTGAAACAGATAATACGGTAGGTGTTGCATGATAAGTGACTACCTTTTAACTTAAGCTTCAATCCTCTTACTTTCACTCCGTTGGATTTCTCTTTGTTGGAGTTTCCCATCCTTTAAATTCCGACATTTGGGATTAATAGTTGTGGCCAAGAAAGCTTATTTTATACAAGGGAATACCCTTTAATTAAATAGAATAAAATACTCAAGACTGTAAAATAAAGTGGACTCCTCAGTCTTCAACGATTAGTTCTAGTATTCTGCTAGAATAATATAAAAAAAGGGATATGAAGATTTCCTTGAATTCAGTTAATATATAAAAACGTTTTGGATATTTTATTCACTTTAAGTTATGGGTTATCTTCTGTAGTGGGGTTTAACCTAGTTTAGTCTACAGGGTGGCCCAAAATGATGTATTCTTAGCATTACTATAGTAGCTGAAGTATGGCAGTAACTATGGTAACACAGCCGTAACTATGGTTACACCAAGGCGTTTCCACGGTTTGGAAACCTCTTGGATTACACCGTACATCATTTCGGGCCACCCTGTATATTACTTTGTTTAGTGAAGTAATAATTATAAAGTTATAATGCTTTTGCTTCTTCATCACCAACTCACCGTTATTATAGAATCTATAAATTATAGTTATAACTTTCCATCTCTCTTTCTTAGCACCCTACATTTTGTTCCTGTCTTTGCTTTTGTTCCTAATTTCACTATTATTTGCCTAATTAGTATTTAGATTAAAAATAATTAGAATATAGAATGCCCATTTCCTCTTGCTAAACGTAAAAGTGGTTGTATAACATATGCCAAGTCTTATCTCTAGTCCCACTTGCCAATTTCTGTATTTATTCCCCCGATTTGTTTGCCAATTCTGGCTTTAGCTAATCACTACTTGGGTTGGGTTTCCGACATGCAATGGATTGCATTTCTTGTAGATTACATTACATCCACCGTTTTTTTTTTACAGCTCATAACAAAACGGTTTAGTTTATAAAGGAACCTAAATGCAAAACTCCTCTCCTCTCTAGTCATGCTAAATCCATGGGTGTTTTTATTATGTCCCTGGAATTACTACTCCTCTAACACTCTATAAACCTGCCGCGTGTTGAATACGGGTATGCCAAAGCGGCTTAGAGTTGAGGTAGGATTAATTATAGAATCCCAAGTGGAAGACATGTAATCTAGATAGTGGAAAGAGTAATGAGTTCCTGTCCCAAGTGTGCGTTTTAGTTGAGTTCTTTCTCCAAATTTATACGTTTTCCCCCACCTACTTTAGTAATGAAGCTTTTCTACATTTTATCGTAAATGCAATAAAATACCTTAAAACCTTCTCATCCAGTCCGAACCAAAATTAACCAGAATGAACGTTCCCTATTATTGGAATAAAATAGTACGGAAGTTGTAGAATCCCCCTAATTTTGCATCATGTTGTTCATTACCTCGCCTCGCCTTCTGTAAATAATACCCACTTTCTCCATTTGTTAGTTTCACTTTGTTTACGCTATCTCAATCCTGCTTTATATAATAATAATATTATCCTTCTTTACAGTAGAATACTTTTATATACGTGATTTTGTGTGGGCTATTATGGCCTATTTTACGTCCGATTTAATCACAAGAAACCGAGTCCAGTTGAGTATTAAACAGGGAAATGTCCGTACTTACAACCTTATGCCAAATCATGTTTGGCCAAACTAATGTTCTCTTTTACATTTAATCCTGCTGTGGTTTCTTTCAGTTGGTTACAAATTACTTGGTTGGGTCAATGGAACGGAGTTGGTTTATTTGCTAAATTAACGAGTAGGCTATCTCGTCTGTCACCCTTTCACTATTAATTAAACTATAGAAATTACTAGAGGAATAAAGTATACAATCTAAGCACTATTCCTTTTATTGGATTGTTTACTTTTTCAAAAATGTTATCCTTATTTAATCTATTTTCACCTCTAAAATATATTCCACACTTTAATTATAAATAACCAAAGAGTAAATCAAACTAAAAATGTAAAATTTGGTTTTAATTCTTCCAATAAATGTTTTTCAGTTAATAAATTCATCAACTGGTTAAAATACCATTTAAAAATCCACATTTCAAACAAAATTGTAAAAAGCTACTCTCTAATGCTGTAGGTGACCTTTTCAAGAGGAAAAATGGAAAGACTATACTTTGGTACATGGAATACAATTTAGAATTCATCCTTTATACGGAATATTAAAATACCAAAGTATTAAAATTGGACTGTGTTTTTAGTGTTGGGAAAAGAGAATAGTTTTTGAGTGAGAAGTATATTATAAAATAAGTAAGAGTCCATCTCAATCCCATTGTTAAGAGGTTGGAGAAAGTTAGGAAAGAAATAGAATGAAGTAAGGACAGCCACTAGATTTTATTACGGTTTTTACTAGAGTAATTTCATTAGATTTCAATTAAGAGTTGGAGCCAAGTTGGCAGGCTTGAAAGCACTTATCCACCCTAATATAGTAACATCCCTCTATTTACTAACTAGGAAAGATAGGCTGATTATTATTGATTAGAAAGGATCTACCTATTATTGATAGTCCATCTCTACTTTTGGAAATACAACTGACACTCGCACGCCCGTTTCAATCAACTTCATGGTGGAACTGTTCATATACCGTATAACCTCATGGATATCTCGCGTCCTGTATCATTTTATGCGCGGTGTATGGTTCAAACAGAGTAAAGCCATTTCAAAGGAGATAATAGTATCCCTCTCCCATTTTATTTGACCTCACATCTAACTATCACCCTTTTACTTTAAAATTCTTGACAAACTATGTGTTATTGTAATGGGACCTCCTGCCAGATTTTTAAGCAAATCTAAGGATTAATTCCTACTTTGTACGATTTATATAATGTAAAAGAGTTGAAAAGGAATGGATTCGTGTACATAAAAGACTCTAACAAACAGGATAAATCTTTGTACACCAAAATGCCAACATATTGTAATAATAAACAATCAGACTCTGTTGTGTAATTTCATACTCGAGAAATATTCCAAGTTTATGTTGACATTCCACATTATTATTGAATAAATGTTTGTTTGAATATGAGGAGAGTTACAGGGGAGTAGTATGGATATATTATTTAAATGAAGATGTGTATTTGAGTTTTAATACCTTAATAACGAGTTTATTGCCCCTGTCCCCAATTCGTGATGATAAAAGGAGGAAGGAAGAATATAATAAAACCAGGACGGAGCACTAAAAGTGAACATTAATGGATCAACCACTCTCTCTCTTTCTCTCTGTTGTTTAATTCATGTCTAGAGAAAGCACACTAGTCCCCCATTGCATTTCAGGTTTTTAGTGGGAAATCAATAAAGCTGAAAGTCCAACCAGTTAAAAGTAGACAAAAGGAGAAGGGATTTAAGTATTCCATCCTTATGGCATTTCTGATGTATTTTTAACCAAATCCCATTCCTCTCCACTCAAATGCATTTCCCATTAGACAGAGGAAAGTAATGTTAGGTTGGTCAAATGTCAAACGTTCACTTTCATCCGGAGGAGGAGGAAAGTTAGATATATTAGGTTTAAGTTGGATGGAAATCATGGAAAGTGTATATTTAATCATAAGTGGATTATGATAGCATACAACACAGGCAGAGAGTGGTTGGTAGGGATTTATAAATTTGTAAAATAGCATCCAAAATTCAATTAACTTAGAAGTGAGGGCTGGCTGGGTTTGGTTAAACGGATAATAAGCTTGACACTTTAAATATTTAATTAGAAGAGAGGGATATAGTATTCTGTATAATATAATGTAAATACAAAATAAGTGGAATTATGGGCTGGTGGAGTAGCCTATTAATTACTCATTCCTCTACTTTATATAAATAAATGGGTTGGATGGAATGGAAATCGGTTTAGGAATACTGCTGCTCTGGACGTGGGAATGTAATACATAAAATTGAGAATGTCTAAGAATGGATGTTTGGAGAGATTGTCCTGACTTGATGTATGTATACTTGTAGTTGTGCTTAATGTCATGTAATTTAATGTCTTGAAAGGATCCCTTTTCAGACCAATCTCAACTACTCTGCTAGGAATTTCATTACTTGGTTTTTATTGCACAAGTAAATGTTAAGGATTTAATTTAATGTTTAAATATTGTGCAAGTAGTTGGCTGTATGTGTAACCACTTAACTTATGAGTCAACTAAACTGTTCTCCTCTACAAAAAATGTAGAGACACAGTAAATTAAATACCTTCCCTTCCACTTTTTTAAATGCCGGGATAAAGCTAGACTTTCTCCAACACTTAGATTACAAACTTTATACTAAATAGAAATCTAATTTATTTGTTCCAGGATGGGCCAACTTGTTCCCAAATCCCAATTCCTCCTCCCCTCATCCACCAGACTCACGAACTTATCATCACGGACCTTATCATCCCGGACCTTATCAAGGAGCTATTCCTCATCAACATTATTGTTTCATCACGCTCCAACCTGCATAAACCTCACAAAGAAAGACAAGCTTTATAGATCCCCCCAGCAAAAACCCCCTTCGACCCAACTCCCTACTACACTTTTATTAGCAGCAGCAGCAGCAAGTATGCCAACAATGACAACAATACGACCTTTCTCGAGCTCATCCTCAGCCCTTAGTAGTAGTAGTAGTAGTTGTGATAACCTAGGTAGTCATGGAGACAGGTTAGCCTCAACAGTAGCAGCAGCCCCCTTAGGGTCAACTTCAAGCAGTGCCAATTTACAGACCCCAGTTCCTCAAGGGGAAGGGGGGGTAGTTCAGGAAGTAGATGTTGTATACTTCCGCGGCCTTCCACAGATCACGATCCCTCTGCCATCCCGAAGGGAACTCTGTCGTTTCATTGTTAAACCTTTGACAAACACTGTAGGGGACTTGGTAGCCATGATTCGGCATGAGGATGCTGGGATTGATAGAGTTTCATTTATATCTTTGGATGGAACTCGCATCGCCTCTGCCAATACTATTGAGATGCTTATGGAACAGGACTTTGAGATTCAAATTAATGATCATAGGTAACCACCCACCACCACCACATTTCATTATTCTCTATTTTATATTTATTAATTAACAAATGACATCATATTTCCCTCATCTTACTTTTCAAGGTTCAGTCATTTCCGGGTTTAATCCCCATTTTTAAAAAAATTAATTACGATTATGCTTCAAAGCTAATTTAGGGAAAGGAACGGGAATTAAAAGTGGAATTAGAATAGTCTTTTGTATTATGACCCTAAGTTTGGATTTAATTCACCCGAACCTCATCTACATTATTAATTAATATTAAATAGTTGCCCAATAGGGAGGGACCCAACGTACGGCTACCAGATTTTGAAACGCTCAGAATAGTACACAGGAGTGAAATTTCCTGATAATATCTAGTATATGCCATAAGCGCAATGTTAAAATTTTGGACTCCAAAACAGTACTGTACTCTTCAAAATAGTACGTCTGGTAGCCGTAACCCAACGTATTTTGTTTAATTCATTCCTTTATTGAGTGATATAATGTATGATATGTTTCCCCTTGTTAAATGATTAATATTTTGCCCATGCTGTGTAGATATCGTGTGAAAACGCCTCCACAAGAGAAACCGACAGAAGAAGAGCTAGAAAGACTGTCCTCAGTCCGTAACCTCGTAGGCCAACTTTACGGAGCTTTAAACGTCGACGAGCATCAATTACGTCGGGAACGAGAACTGATTTCGGAATTGGAGCGCCTAAAAAATGAATTAGGCCCTCTAGAGGATAAACGAGAGCAACTGAACGAACTAGCTGTAAAGCGAACAAACACCCTAACATGGGTCGGCCTGGGTCTGATGGGTGTCCAATTCGGGGTCTTGGCCCGATTGACATGGTGGGAGTACTCTTGGGACATCATGGAACCCGTCACCTACTTTGTCACCTACGGGACGGCCATGCTCTGCTATGCCTACTTTGTATTGACTCGGCAGGAATACATGCTACCCCAAGTTGCTGACCGTCAGTATTTGATAACCTTCCATAAAAATGCCAAGAAGGTCGGCCTCGACGTAGACAAATATAACAGACTTAAGGAAGCCGCGCATAAGATTGAGGGTGACCTTAAGCGCCTTAGGGACCCTTTGGCTCTCCATCTACCCCTTAAAACTAGGATTGTCAACTCCCAGGAGCTTAGCAGTGGGGGAGGAGTTTTTGGGAGTAGGTATGGTGGGGGTGGTTTAGGTGGGGGGACCTATGATCCTACCAACAATCCCGTTTCAAGTCAGTCACTAATTTCCCGTGGGTTTCAAAAAGTTAAGGACATTTTTAAAAGGGATAATACCAAAAGTTAGGACCCTTTTTTAAGGTTAAATACTTAAAAGACGGAGTTGTACGGTTCAGTCAGATTGTATTCAATTAAAACGGTTCTATTCACATTTTAGACTTAGTGTGTTCCGATTAGTTTACTTTTAGAACAAATTATATATCGAATAGTTATGTGAGAAGAGAAGAAACCCTTTGTGATTTTTACTCAAGAATTATTAACCTTCCGGTGGATAATCATTTAGTCTTTAGATCGTATAACGTCAGTTTGGAATCATTAGTTTAGTTTTAATGTATCCTTAATTTAATCAAATATTGTTGGTAGGTTTTTTATGAATTAGTTTAGTATTTTGTATCTCGTTAAAACAATATTAATTACTCTAAGGAGTTCGTTTCGCCTAAGAAATAGATAAGAAAGTTACTCAGGAAACTGGTTCTTCTGCAGATATTTCTAGATCAAATCAATTAAATAATAATTAAACCGTTTGATTCGGAAGCTAAATGGAAATTTTGACCAAGTATTTCAAACCAAAAGTTATTAGGGTAGTAAAAATCCTTTTATTTCTTAGTCCAAAGAGACATTAGAATCCTAATTCAGCCTCAAGTGTTGTGAAAGTAAAACTAAACTTTCAAACTATTAGCCAAATTAACTCAACTTTTTAATATAAAATTAGATGGATTGGATTTGTAGTAAACTTTTTGGGTCTAGAACTCCTCTTCCTCATCTTTCTAGTCAACTTCATCCAATTAATATCTTGTCGGATCCTATTTACCCTTTCTCTTAAAAACCTAAATGATAAGTTGGACTTTTTATTTTATTTAATGGAAGAAGGGTGGAGTAGGGACGTTTGGATTTATGCTCAGCTTATTGATATGTAAAGCCTTGAGAGAGCTATTGAATGGTGGAGTAGGTCAGGTCAGAGGTCAGGTCAGAGGTCAGGTCAGTTTAGTATGGATGGAATTGTAACTTTTGATATTATTTGTGATTCAAAGTAAGAGGTGCTATACTACAAAGAACGCTACACAAAACAGTCTTATTAACTATTAAATTATCAAGTCATTATAGCTTATAGGTATTTTCATTAATTGTATTGTAAATTAGCAAGGAAAGATTATGATTGCCTAACAGCCAATTTTTTCCAAATATTTTGATGCCGTCTAATAAAAAGTATAACTATTTTTAGGATGGATTGTTAAATGTTTAGTCAGATTATGAAATGTATTAACTCTGATTTGCACACATTGCACACACGCAGTACCTACGTCTACCTTTTGGGAATTTGTTACAATTTATATAATTAAATTATTAGAAAGAGTCACAACAAATATTAATTATTATATCTTTCCTCCTTGTTCAGTGTGATTGAGGAGTGTGTGTATATAGTTGTGTGGAGTAAGTTTGATGGTGAAAGTTTAAATTATATTCTATTATATCATCATCACTCTCTTTTATCTAGTTCCAATTTATAATAGGCTAAAGTTGGCATTAATAAAATAGCGTTAACGGTGAGAGGTTTTGAGGAGTTTATTAATTACAGGATAAATATGAGATTTTGATAAATAAAGGGCATGATCCAACATTATTCACTCACCATTTCACCAAGGAAGGGAGACACAAAATCTACTTCATTTACGATTACATTTTATAAAACGTTTTAAATAAAAACTACTTCTAGCTAAAGTTAAACAAATAACTCTTTCTGCTCATCTGCGGATATTTCCAATCCAACTTTGAACTTTCTTCTAGGAATCCTACCCCATCTCATCCTATTTCCAGTATAAATCCCCTGGGCAATTATTGTCACAAACCAAAACCAAAATTCAATTAGAGGGGGTTAGGTACAGGATTTCTGTAAAGTTGTAATCTGTAGGATGAAAGTGCACGGGAGTTATGTCCCGATGATTTATTACATTGCTAACTCAACCAAAAATGGTGTGGTTTACCCATTTTGTGCTAAAACATCGTTTTGGGTGCGGATGGCTTCAATTATAATGCTACAGTAAGCATAACCGTTCTAAATTTAATTTACAGAAAGTGGCCCACTTTTAACGTGTTTTTATTCCACGAAATGAATACAACTTTCTCTCGTAGCATGAACTTACAAGAGTAAAGGGTTAGGAGCATGTGAGTTTCCAATTTTGTACTAATAATAGTATTTTTAAACCCAACTGGACTAAAAGTGGATTAGTTAAAGGGAAGGAAAGTCATTAAAAATAATGATCAAGTATTACACATGAGCCTTTTTGCCTCACTTGGCTCCTTCCGTATAGAAATGGAAATGGAAAGTATAGAATATTCTAAATTAGGTAACTACAAAATCCAGTTTAGAGTTAGAATTCTCCGGATTAAGTTATTTCAAAGGGATTTCTACAGGTTGGTTATATAACTGGAGGGTTATATATATGTTATTATTATTATTGTACAACTCAGAAGATTATACCTACCAGGCAGGAGCTTCCTTTCCCTTTTATTACTTTTATTTACAGTTCCAACCTACTGGATTTTTATTACACGTTGTCTAGGTTGGTGCGGTAAAGAAAGTTTAATGAGGGTAAAACCGATTTAATTCCATTGAAATAATTCTTAGAATAAAGTATATACTATTTCTTATATAGATTAGTAAGGTAAGAATTATAGAGCTTTATTACCATATCAGTTTTATGAATCAATCCGCATCTTTTTATCCTATGAAATAAAAAGGTTAATGGGAGAAAACCCTTAAAAATATCTTTATGGCTCTTCAGCTCTTTAGGACTTGGGTTTTTGTTTATTAAAATAAAAGTATACTTCCAATAAGAATATAATTATAACCCTGCCTTTTGAACAGATTTCATAACTTTAATATAACCGAAGTATTATCTTTTACTTCTCCAACAACCACTACGTGTACAAATATGGATTTAATAAAGCTCTATCTTCCCTAAGACCTCTAATCCTCATTTCTTCTGATGATAACTGAACGAAAACTGGGAGGTTTGATGTAATTAAAATGTGTAAAAGATTGTGATTGATGAGTTTGTTGATGGGTGTATCATCTAAACTTTGTTATTATTGTTAACCACACCTGCCAACCTCCCAGTTTATCCTTCATCTTTTCTACTACTACTACCCGCAGTCTGATGATCCTTAGAATAACTAGCCTGGTTGGTGATAAGGATTATTTTTAACGTATTTGTTGACCCGATCAATCACTTTAACCCCGACAGGTTGACACAGTTGGAGAAATATGGGAAAAGATTGATAATACCCAAACCAATGTCTCCCATCTTTCTACATTATATTTTGTATTATGTTTATTTTATAATGGAATGATGAATGACGTGAAGAAGGTTGTGCTTCTTTTGTAAAAGGAAACCACAAAAGGTTCCCATCCGGGTTTCATTTCACGGTTCATCCCATTTCAGACACCTTTTCTCATTTTTATGTTAGAATTTGGGTTGACATTTTCATCATCTTTTTGTGACATAAATAAAGATAGAATGAATGAAGGGATCCTTGGTATTCAATTCAATTCAATGATTTATTGGGGTGACAATGATATTATAATATGTGATAAAGTCATATTCATCTCAATATCAGGTCACGTAGGAAGAAAAGGAAAATCAGTACATTAGTTAGCATTTCCATTAAGAGTTAGATAATTATTAGACAGTTCCAGTTGTAATCAAATATCCTATCCTTTAACAGTATAAACTATCCATTGTCATTACAAATACAATTTTGTCGAAACATTTACAAGATGAAACTAAATTCCTAATAAAAAATCCCTATCCCTGCTATGTTAAAATATTT
This sequence comes from Hydroisotoma schaefferi, assembly GCA_034682405.1. Lineage (NCBI taxonomy): Eukaryota > Metazoa > Arthropoda > Collembola > Entomobryomorpha > Isotomidae > Hydroisotoma > Hydroisotoma schaefferi. The sequence goes on along the minus strand of JAQFZX010003363.1, from coordinate 610 downwards.
AAGCCACGCCCCCGGCCTATCTCATGTGTGTAATTGAGTATTTTTATCACCCAGTTTAATATTTACATGTTTACAAATGAAAATGTATTGATCGTTTTTTAAGTTTTTAGTATGTTTTTTAACAACTGAATTCGGCCCCTGGTCACGCAAAAAAGTTCCCACTTTGAAACCGCATAACTCAGAATTGAGCAAACTTGAGCAGCTATTTTTTTTTTGGTTCTATTTTATGGTGGATTTCACTAAGCTCCCCGTCCGCCCGTGGAAACCCAATTTCTTATGGGTAATGGTGAAAACTCATTTTGCGATTGAAACTTAAGTGACCGGTAGGTTATATCAATTGACTGGGATAATATAGCTGCTTGGAGGAGGTTTTTTATTATTATTGGGATAAGGAAAGAAGAAGAGATGTAAAAGGCTGATTAATGTACTGCAAAGGCACTGCCGAATGGGACAAAGTCAGTTTTTTAACTTTTGTGAATTTTCCCATATAATTCGTATGTCTACTTGTGATATTCTGCTCTATATGTACACTAGATGCTGAAACAATTGCCTAACTTTTATGTTACAGTAGACGGCATTTGTATTGATCAAAGTAGTACGGTAAAATGTG
>JAQFZX010003362.1:0-12773 GCA_034682405.1 Hydroisotoma schaefferi | reverse complement strand
ATCAACTCTTCTCTACTTCTGCTACAACTACCCACACACTATAGCACACGTGCTGAGGGCAATACTCTGTCTAGCTATATCTTATTCCATATTCTATATGGGCTTATCCGACTAGTGTTCTATAAAATAACCGTAACCTACTTTTGAGTTGTGCGTGGTGACTTTAATGCATCCTCTTATTCTTTTAGTCAAGTTCAGGCCTGCGTGCACTTTTTTGGTAATTTATGCCATTTTGGACAATTTTGGACAGTATCTGACATAAATAGTCTAAAGTGGCATTTTGCGAAATCCTGAAAATGGCCCTCAGGCGGATGTATCAGAAATTTAAAGCTTAATTTATAAGATTAAAAACTATTTTCAGGAAACGTATACTTCCAGGAGGTTTTAAAGTGTTCATCTTTCCTTCTTTTTGTTGTTTCGGAGGCCAAAAATGATGATGCACATTTCTACAGAACCTGGGCCCTTCCTTTGCCCTTATTACTTGCAAATGCCGTGTAGAGTTCTCCTTCAGTTTTCTAAGTTAAATGCCTCTTATGCCATGCCATATAATTTACTCCATGTCTTTCTGCGAAATAAATAAATCTGTATGCATTCTAGAAAGGTTCATGTATTTCTCTAGTTCCAATTCCATCTAACTTCCAACGGTTCATGAGTACTTACCTGTTACCCTAAGTAGTCTAATTAAATTACGGACCCTAAGATCTGTCTCTCTTTTTATTCCTGCATAATATACAGATAAGAAATAATTATTTTTAACCTTCGGGAGTCAGAAACGCCTTTCTCCAATATTCAACTATAGTTTTACCTCAAATTTTATGTGTTTTATTAAGGTAAAATGTGGGTAGTATTTAAGGATTTCGGGAGTAACTATGTCCCTTTAAAAGCTCTTGCTTTATCAGTACACAGATCTAAGCGTTTGTTTTTTTGGATAAAGCACCGAGTAAAAATGAAAGTCTGCATTTAACTTGGAATATTCTATCCGGATGCATAGACAAAATTAAGCTTAAACAAAAATGAAAAATTCTGTTTTTTAAATAAATTATCTATTTAAAGTCAGGATATTGTGTCTGGATTAATGAAATATCTACATCTTGGATAAACAATTTCAATAGTTCTCTAGATTGAATCGTGTCCTTATTATCTTCAGAAAGAACTTTCTCCCGTCTCTCAACCACATTTCTCATCAAACTAATAGCTTCATCCTTCATACCCAGAGAGTTCATCGTCACAGATAAGCGGTATTGCGTATTTAGAGTAGAAGGGTGATCGATTCCCAACTCTTCCAATAACTTCCGAACGTTCAGAACTTCTTGAAAAATATCTCTTGCCTTCTGATAATCTCCCAAATGGTAACAACACTCTCCAATCCTTTGTTTCGCAATTGTAGTTAAAAAGGTATTCTCCCCTATTGTTTCTTTTCTAGCCTCATAAACCTCTTGAAATATCTTCATCGCTTCCATGATATCACCTTTCTCTATCATTACATAACCCATATCATGTTTAGTATACAAAATATCACCATGGGTAGGTCCAAGACTGTCTACTTGAATAGACAAAACCTTGTTCAACAAATCCATTGCTTCTCTCAGTTTATTTTGTTCTTTGAGACACCGTGCCATTAGTCTTATTGTAGTTAGTGTAAACCGATGGGATTTCCCGAGGACCGATTCACACCTCTTGACTAATTCCTAATAAATGTCAAGAGATTTCTTGTACTCCATTTTACGATACAAGCTTAAGGGGACATATCTTTCTAGAATTAGCACATCCTCCTGTTCCCGATCGGAACGAGGTCCAAAGACTTCAATCAACATCGGAAGGAATTTTCTAGCAAAATTTAAACAATCATCGTGCATTCCAAGGCTGTCCAGTTTCCAAGCGATGTCAATGATAAATGTGCTATATTTCCTTAGAATCCCATCATATTGCGATGCATTATTCCAAATGGAAATAACGTGAACTATCTCTGGCTTGGATAAGGATTTATAGATTTTGTCAACTGATTTGACGATCATCTCAATCACAGACTCTTCCACACTTTCTCTTGTAACCTGCTGAACTAAACGATGAACGGATATCATGGAATCATTCTCTCTAATTAGAGAATACCTTTTAAGTAAATTTAGGGGTTCAGTAATATCCACATTTGGAATAGTCTGGCGGAAAGCCCTCCATAATCTCTCAATAATATTAAACAGTCCATTGTTCTCCATGTTTTCCATTAACTTTTGTAGAAAGTTGGGTGAAATGTTGTCTGCTTCCATAAAGGAAATTATTTCCAATAACTGAATTCCCACAGCCCCTTCTTTTGTTTTTTTCAGTTTATTAATTGTGATCTGCCATGTGACAAAGGCCGACATTTCATAACCGTCATGAATTTTATCCACTTTATGTCGCAATAAATTTGCAGCTTTTTCAGCAGTTTCAAAATCTTTGAGATAAGTTTGTATTGTGTATTTTCCAATGAAATGTTCCTGCATTCGGATGTATCCAATGGCTTGTTGCAAAGCTAGAGGAAAGTTACCAAGAACTGAACACAAATCCTGGATTTCTTTGTCCTTGTCTTTAGGAAAAAGCTCCTTCAGCAGATCTTGGGCCTCTTTGTCAGTAAAAGTGTCAAGTGGGATAGTTGGCGACTCAAAACTGATTACCGAGGTGTCCCTGGACGTGACGAGGACGGTACAGTTTTTACACTTTAAGAACTCTATGACCTGGATAATATCGTCGTTACTTTCATCCACGTTGTCAATCACCAATAAACGATACTGAATCTTCTCAAAAGCGTCTTCCAATAAGTCTAGGATACTTCTGTCATGGCCGTTCGCGTTCAAAGTTCTCACATTTATTTTTTCACACCAATTTATTACATTATTGTTTAAAATTTCACGACTTTCCCCGATAAGCCAAGCACAACTGAACTCTTCACTTTTTTCCTCTGCGAACTTTCTAGCCAATTGGGTCTTTCCCATTCCACCCAGACCAGTCACTTTTACGAGTAATTTGTTCGCTTTGAACCACGAACGAAGCTGGTTCAGCTCAGAAGTTCTTCCGGTGAAGGATTTGATTGGTGGAGTTAGTCCAAAGGATAAAGGTTTGCTGGTTTTAGATGTACCCGGTGAGTCTATTTTGCAAAAGGTTCAAGATTTAAAGCGATTAAGGTTAGAAACCGAATTTGTTCTTGTTCTTAAAATGATTGAGCTTTATTTCTATACGAAATTTAATGAACCTGTTGTTGATGATAACATAATCACAATTCGCCTGTTCCCATGCTCCTCTCGTAACACACCTTAAAGTTGCAATTAAATAATTAAATGTACAAGCTGAAGCAGAACAAACCGACAAAAGATATAACTTTTACCCGCAGTTCCTTTGTAGCCATTGTCGTCTAATATTTCTGCCAACTTTTTGTGATGACCTTTGACTCGCTCTACCAACCCATAGTTTCAAGATATCCAGAAAAATGGGTTCAAATGATTCATTTTGTTTAACTCGATTCAGAAGGGACGCCTTGTCAACTTCCTGAATGTCCAAGGAATCACAGAATGAACTCCAATTGTTTAGAAGTCTTGGATCTTGTATTAGAATTTTAACAATGTCCATCACCTTTACTTCACCTAAAGTTCACAGTACAATAATGGGGTAAAGGTCTTATTCTAAAATTATAAATGTGGGGTATTTATTTGTGCATTACCCATCTGGAAGCCAATTATATGGTGCGTTCTCTTGATATTTATAATGATGTGTAATGTATGAAGGGACAGAGAGATTTGATGATTTATCCAACGAGAGTCTGGTTGAGGATTTCGAGTGTTGAGTGGATAAGATAAGCAAAGCATTGGACCCGATTTACATGAAACTATATAGCATCATGAATGATATTCGATCCCCGTTATCAGGTTGGGGTAGAAAGCAGCCACATTATTAAGTAAATATTGTTAAGCAGAAGTCATATTTATCCATTCCCAAATGAATGATATGGACCATTTAGATTTATTTCGTTAAGGCGTTTAATCCTTTCAAAAAACCTGGTTACAGGGTTCTGTAGAGAGACAGGACTTTGCCACTGCATTGTTCCACTTCAAACCATCTTCAGCTTAATAAAGATAATTATGCGGATTAAGTTGGAGCTGGAAATGTTCTAGTTCATGCCTCCGGTTTATGAAATGAACAGAAACAGTTTACTAAGATAAGATAAAGGGTACGGCTAGGCTACCTTTAATGCCATTGGATTGCCGAGTTGGATACACTGTGGAGAGCTACCAGGAAGGACTACAGTTCAGCTTATAGGGAAGATGAAAGAATTAAAGAAGTTTAGGAAACGTCTTGATTGTTCATCAAAATGATCTCTGCGTATTTTAATATAATTTAGGCCATTGACGTTCAAATTTGGTAGAATAGACTGTACAGAGGATTACGGTAGACCATGAAATGCTCAAATGCAGAAAGTAGTATTTCGTAATTAAGTGGGTATTGGGTATTCAATAAATAGAGACTATGTAAAAGCTATGCTCCGTGACCACTTCATGAGGTTACCTTATGTACAAGATTAGCTAAATTATTAGTTAGGTAGTTAATAAGTATAGATTTATCAACCTTTTTTCGGGGATCTTGAAGAACTAAAAATAGGTGACCGTCTTGTCACCGCATGTCACTTAATGCCACGTGAACGCTTCCTTGTTTTTTATCGTTACGACAATGGAACGTGTCGGCTGGAATATGGAGACCTGAGGAAGTTTCAAATTTTATATTTTACGGATCTCAAAAAGAGCCCTTTTCGTGTGGAACAGGCGAAAGAGAAAGTGATAAGATGTCATTTCTGCTGTTTGGAGTTTCTGACGGAGATGTGGTTGGGAAAAGGTTAAATGATGTAGATTTTTAAGCGGATGTTTATATTCTTCAGAATGAAAGAGAAATAAACAGTATTCACATTTTTGTTGATTATAATCTCCGTAAGCGTTGTTGGCTGTTTTTAAACTTGTGGAGATAGTGAGACCAACAGTGCTATATTTTGTGTAGTTTTTGGGAATGGCTGATGCCGACATTTCTTGGCTTGCACATTTCTCAGTTGTAGAATAGATACCTCATTATGTAATAGGAGTAGGAGAGGAGAGTAAACTAGATTTTGAAATGAATTAGACCAATATGCTTTTGTTTGACAGAAATGATGATTAATTTATTTTTTTTATTTTTTTTCATGAATTAAGATGGCTATTCCCTTTCGTTTAGTTAGTGGCATGTTTGGTATTTGATGACAATAGCAGTCATAGCTAGCTTCTTATAAACACAAGGGTGGTGAGATTGAAGTGTGATGGTTTATTGTTGCAGGATCCCTTTTAATTTGTTTAACTTTTGCCCAATAAAAGTTGACATAGCTGCCGATAAGGATTCTAGAGAATCTTTTACTTCCAGTTCAGTTGATATATTTGCAAATTTGCTTCGTAGCTCCGTCTCCATCCAGCTTAAACTAAGTACCAATAAGGCTAGCCAAAAGTATAGAAATGAAATACACTTCTAGGAGGGTCACGTTAACATTTATTTGTAAGTCTTTCTTAAGGCGAAGACCCCTTTATAGCTTCATAGGCTTCTGCATAGTTTACAACGTTTATTTCCTTGGAACAACTAATGACGCTGCATTCCGATGGCCGTAAGAAGTCTTATTGATTATATAAACATTAGACTAGCGAAATAAGTAGAGACAGGTCCAATAATTTCAGAAAGGACTGGACAGAGACTACGAAAAGGTCAACCGGAACTGGTGGGTCACTTGGTGACATGTCATTTCCTCGGAACGAGACGTCACTAGTCCCATCGGAGATTGTGGGGACAAGTACCCCCCAGCGGACCACTAAACCCCCCTTGCCCCTGCTGGATAATATTCCAATCAACCCACCCATCCTGGACCTTGACCTGTGGAATAAAATACTCGAATCCAAAGAAGACACACTCCCCTTACTTTCCGACCTTATCCAAAAACAAATCCGAGACGTGCAGTTAAATTGTACGGGAGTTACACTGAAATGTGGACATTTTATCAAGGGTAACCCTCCGTACAGCAAAGCAACCTAGGGCTTGACCTTGACCTTTGTACTGGATTGGTTTATAGATGGCGGATTTGGGAGTCAGGTCCACCACCGCGTGGCCTGTCTGATGTTATCCTACGTTATGCGTGTCCCCCTCATTCATGACGAAATAGAGGGATGGCTGTATCCCCAAAAGTGGAGTGACCTCTTTGTCCCGTTGGGGTCAAACTGCTCCGAAGGGCCTCTAACCTTTACCTGGACTTGGGACCTACCCAACCTTTGTAATAAAACTTTCATGGGCATCCACACCTTTCTGAACAATTTCAAGGGGCTAATGCAATGTTTGGATGTGGTTTTAGATTCGTGGCCTTTGACCTATGGAATCCCTGTGACTCAACCTTTGGCAGATTTCATCAATAAAAACGTAGAGCATCCCTTCCCTTGGCTTGTGGGTCAATTTATGAAGTACTCCTTGAAACTCAAACCCCAGATCGAGCGGTATATTAAGCGGGACATGGCCGCTATTAAATTCCAGCGGCCTATCATCGGGTGAGGTTATAATTTTGCTGCAGTACCGTATAGAAAAAGAGCAATCGAACGTAAATTGAGATGTATTAAATTAATCTAGACAAAAGCCCGTGTCCCTGTCCAGTATCTTATTTTAAACTACCGGAAGTAAAATTAGTAATTAATTTCCTGTTGATCCGTATACAGACTTCACGTAAGAAGAACGGATAAGCTTGAGGAGATCCCCACTTCCCACCACGAAATCCAAGAGTATATGACCTGGGCCGAGGAGGACTATACAAAACTCCTAAACCTCTCTACACTTAGTGAACCTTTTCAACTCAAACCGACTGTTTTCATCGCTTCCGACGACGCTGCGACCGTCATCCTCCAAGCTCAGAAAATGCAAGTATTTTATACCTTTATTTCAGGCGACCTCCTAATTCCTATAGAGCGTTCCAACTAGGGCACTCCGATTCCCTGACGCTCTCCCGAGTTGGGTGCCCAAATTAGGGCATAATGCACGTGTAATTGTACCCTTCGCATACGTAAGAAATGCCCGGGCACGTTAAGGGCAAGGGCGCACCCGGGTGCGGGCCTTGGAGCACCTTAACTCCCATTTTAAAGTTTGAATATATTTAAAGTTACACAAATTGGACGGTATTAGGCTTCCCTTCCCAACCAACTCTGAAGGACGCACTTTCCAGAAAGGAGTCTTTTTATGACATCGTTCGAGACATTTTTATACTTTCAGAATGTGACTATGTCGTCTGCGGATTCGCTTCAAACGTAACCCCAATATGTTTTAAGTTTGTCACGTATTGATCATCTCATATATAGGACACTTCTCTCACGAATTAGGTCTGCACATTGGTACTAGAGATGCTGAGTTTTAAGCATAGAGATGGTTATAGTTTGGTCAAGTCCATGGACATTAACTACCGCTATTCTATCCATTGGAAGGAAATATGGGATCTTAAAGTGGTCGGGATCCGTCCAAATGACATGCAGTTTCTGAAACGGAAGTCCCGAACGGCTTGGGAATAAAAGTATTGTTGTGTAGGAAATGTAGGATTTTTTTCATGTTTTTAAATTAAGGGCACAAATCCATATAAATAAAACCCAGTTGAGTTTACTTTACGGATGGCTGTGTGTCTGGGTGACCGGGATGTAAATCAGCAGAAGAAGGGTTGTCTTGAAATTATTAAGGTGGTCCGGAATTTTTTTGGTTCCTTGTTACTTGTAATCTGCTCATTTAGCTTAGCAGACAAACTAATCAGCATAAATAAGAAGGTTTCGGGAGAAGAAAGAACCCACGGTTCCGCTATTCTTGGGACGATGAATAATAATATTTTACATAAAATCCTTATCTCTGGTCAAGAATCCTATGGGAGAGAAATAAAATATATTTCAGCGTTAGCGTTGCTCTGACCTGTGAATCATTGGTGCAACCCCTGGGCGTACGAGGGTGCATACATTTCTACCCTTTGGAATTCCCGATATCCTTTACATGTTAATCAGGCCCCGCCCAGCCATACCCCTTCCTATCCTTTAATGCTATTTGTACCCCCTCGTGGTTGCGCCTATGATGGGAATTAAGGGACAAAGGTCGCTACAGATTTATACTTCCGACTGAACAAATCCTTCCAAGTTGTTTGGATTTTATTTCTTTTCTATTTCCCCTCTTAGGAACTTAGCTAACTGTTTTAACCTGGGTGCTTTTACTAAAGTTATGAGCAGTGCGCTTTATCAGAAAGGTTTGTCTTTTAAAATGGAATTAATTCAGGACGAATCTCAAACCGTGTCGAAATAAATGCTTCCCCCTATATTAAAGTTCATGAGTGACCTAAGGGATCGCCTGCCTGTCCGCTTCCCCCCCCCCCTGAACAAAAATTGACCCCGGGTCTTCATAGGTATTTTTAGGTTGCTATGCAATGGCTTAGGCTCCCTCAAAAAATAAAAATGTCCTCTCGATCTCTCGCACAAAAAAGTAAAAGATCTTTACTCTCTCTTATTAAAATACTTTTCATAACTCAAAGTATAGGATCGTGTGCATAATAAAATCATTAACTTAAGCGAAGTCATCATCGACGTTATAAAATGGGTAGACATAAAGGAGCAAAGGTCACCGAAGTAGCCATGATAAGCGAGGTCAACTCTTCCTTAGAGTCGCCACCGATTGATCCCGATCTGGTGGAACGTGTTGTCACAAATTATGTGGTAAGACAATAAGGGTCAGGTCATCCGGGGTACATCTTTTTTATACGTTCTTCGTGGTATCGCGTTTCGCGTCAGTTAAGTTCCGGCTTTTTATGTACAGATAATGCGACAAGTATTTGTAAACGTGTGGGAGTTGGACGATCTGCATAATTGTCGACTTGTTTGTCGAAATTGGAACGACGTAGCCAGACCGTTCTTCCTGGATAAGAGCAAGTTTGACGTCCTCCACAAATACAGAAGGGACAAACGGAAAGTGAACCTCGGGCTGAAAAAACTACTACCTTATCGGAACATCCTTATCGGCGATCCACAATTATACGAAGGATGTGTAGAAGTAAAAGCCAGTGATCTGGTTGATATAATAAATTCTTGCTCACATAATTTGGAGTATCTTGCTCTGGGTGCTCATACGGAACACGGGGTTCAAGCCAATTTCGAAAGATATCCTACGCTCGTTCTACCCAAACTGAGAAGGCTTGTTATTGAGGATCTGCTCAGTGTTTGGACAGACTACCCAAACTCTGCCAAATCCCCACCCGGCTTCGTCATTGATCTTATCAAGAGGGCTCCGAATCTTCGGGAACTGGGTCTACGTAGGGACGTTGGGGCTATCCTGCTTCCTCATTTAAAGTCCAACCGGAACTTCACGTCCAACCTCCAAGTACTGAGATTTGTCTGGTCTGGGAATGATACGAGTGCGGAAATCGGGATGTTACGGGGGCTGAAGCTGAGGTTAAAAACGCTGGAAATTTTATATTTGCTGGAACCTGGTAATTTCAACCCGATTCCTGAAATGGTGGACTGGATTGAGGAGCTGAGAGAGACGCTTGTAAACCTTGAGCTGAAGACTAGAGGGTTACTTACTTCCTGGTATTTAGGGATGCCTCAGCCGTTCATTCTGAACTTTCCATCCGAAATGCCGGTTTTGAGAAGGTTGGAAATCCAAGCTGCGGTGTTTGGGGTGAATCAGGTACCCGGCTTCCTGTCTAAACTACCCGTTCTAGAGATGCTGCAGCTGTCGGCTGTCAAACCTTTGGTGGAGGCTCAGACTTTGGATCAGAATGATGAAGCTGTAGAAGTATTTCCACAGGTTAGGGATTTAATTATTGAAACTGAATACACAGTACTTAGGTACATGCAGGGGCGATGGAACCCCGCAGACTTGTACTACTCTCCGAGTATGCTGGTTTCCAAATTGTTTCCAAACTTGAGACGACTTTCCATTTACATTTCCACGTGGAATGAACTTTTAAAGATGATTGATGATCTGAAAGAGTTAAAAATAGAAGATCTGAGTATTCAATTGTTCAGTGATGCGTTGAGAGGGAGAACCCGCCGTCGTGCCTTACGCCCTTCTTTATCCAAATGGAAATGTCGGTTTATTTAATTCTAATAATGAATAGTTTCAGTAATGGAGTTGAATTTTAAACCTACTTTGATTCACAGACTTGCACAAACTTAGTGTAAAATACGAAAGAGAGATATTTCTCAAAAGGGAGGAACAATTATTTCCCAAAGCTGATATTCCTACTAGGCGTGCTTTCCTCTCCATTCTGGCAGGAGGGAAAACCCTATCTTTTTTAGAGCTCGATGGTTTCGGAGAGGTTAATTTATTTTATTTTTAAAGATGATGCCAATCTTGTATAAAAACATTGACCCTAATCCTAAATCTTTTGTGTGGAACGGCCAGATACCGTTTATTTGGATTAAAGATGTGGTGATAGAGCTTCCGGAGTTGGAGTCCCTGGTCGTGCGGGGTCACTGGTCTAGTTTCATTCATGATAAAAAAGGCATCAAGTTAACGGAAGATGAAGTTCGGACGAAGCTTCAAGCTGCTTTGGGACATTTGTGGAATCCGTACTTGTCTGTTTTTAAGAAAATAGATGGAAGGTTTTACCCCCGTAAACTTTCATAAACTTTCATAAACTCTCCGTCACTTTTTGAATCTCATTTTTGGTTAAACTGTACTAAGAAAGTGATCGTTATAATACAGTTTCCAATCAATTCTTTAGAGGATATAGATAGCTATTGTATAGGATGCTGTATTGTGGTCAAACAATTTAATAAATTATCCCTTGAAAGAGGCACTTGAGGAAGTTCGTTTTTAGGGCGAACTTTTTAATGGTCGCATCGAGGTCAGTTAACACTGGAGAAGCTTTTCATGTGTTGAGATTGAAATACCGTATTTTAAGAAATAATGACAAGGGAGAATTCTTCTTTCGGACGCCGATTTATTGGCACGGGGAGTTAAAACAGGGTGGGGATTTACTCTGATTAGGGGCTTTATTTTTTCAAACTTTGATTATTCATGGGGCTTTCAAGGGGGGAAATTATTTCGGGAAATATGGTGGTAGTCAAAATGGTACGTTCTCAAAACTTTTTCGTAAGGAAGACTTCATGACTAATTGAGTGGGATTTAGGCTAAAGTAAGTAGGAATTATTTGGCATTAGTTATCCCCTGTTTTGTGGAATCGTCTTGTAAAATAAATCCCACGAGTCGTACGTTTGTAGGCAGGCAGGACTATAACCAAATAAGGTTCATATCTAATCCTCCATAAAAGTGGACCATTTTATTAGGTGTCTCTCTTGGGAAATTTCTGTACACCAGCACAGTTTGTGGTAGAAAGTTTCAGGACTAAATCGGAAGGATAATCACCCAACTTATTGTTGGCAAAGCTAAAGAATCTTATCCGGTTAGGCTGGGGGATTATTAATAATTTGGCTAAATTATACAAACGCTTTACAAGACACTTGTTGACTTATCTGGGAAGGATGGATACGCTTCGAAGTCATTTTCGGTGACCTTTTGACATTTGTTTGTATAGTTCTCATTCATTTAGACATCGTCCAACCCTACACATAATCCCCACTCGATGCAGGTGTTAATGCCGTATTGTCTCGAATAGTGGCCTTTTAAGGGTCACATTCAACATACAATAGGACTCATGAGGTTTTAAATAGTTTGAGGTGGGTCACTATTTGAGTGGGGCTACTATTGGAGACAATACGGTAGTTAAATAGCGTATTTAACTCTCAAGTCCCAATTTCCAGGTAATGTTCAACTGCTCGTCTTGACTACATCTGACTCCCTGGCCCAGGACAGGAGCTATAATTATCACAAAAGTTACTCTAATCCCTTTTACGACCCACAAGCAGAGGGGAAATGGTTAGATTTTATAAGTTAGGTTGGCTTTTAGCTCCCTTGCACAGTGTAAGAGGGCTATTGGACAGAGGTGGGGCCTGACACCTAAGATAATGCATTGGCTGTATACAGCGGTAATCAGACCTGGGCTGACCTATGGGTCGCTAGTCTGGGTTACTGCTGTTAATAGCAAAACGAATCTCAAGATGCTTGAGAGGGTACAAAGATCTGCCCTTCTGGCAATCTTTGGGGTAATGGGCTCTACCCCTACGAGGGCGTTAGAGTACCTCATGGGTCTTAGTCCAATTGAACAACGGCTGAACGAAACTGCTGTTTCGACGATGTATCGTTTAAAGTGCGGGGGTCAATGGTTATCATGGGTGGGTTATGGGAAGGGGCGAAAGTCTACTCATGTCCATGTTTGTGAGAAGTTGGCTCAACAAATTTCCGAAATGCTGTTGCCTTCGGATAGTGTGAAAAGTTACCTCTCGGGGGAACTTGGCTACACTATCAGCATCAGAACTAGGGAAGACTGGGATAAAAGAGGGTTTGTCGCGGTTAACCACGGTGGGGCCTGTTTTACTGATGGGTCCTTTCTAGGTGGACAGGCCGGCGCCGCTTTCATCTATAAATACCAGGGGGAGGATTACACTGGCAGTTTTCCTCTTGGAGAATATGCTACGGTTTTCCAAGCGGAGATCTATGCTATTCTCATGGCTTCCTGTTCCATGTTTGACGTGGTGCAGGAGGGTGAAATAGTCGACATTTACGTTGACAGCCATAGCGCACTACAGGCGCTCTGCTCTCCCTGGCCTGTTAATCAACTGGTCGTGGAGTGCTCTGCTGCTATAAATGCTCTTTCTGTAGGCCGTGTGGTAACACTG
>JAQFZX010003361.1:0-12778 GCA_034682405.1 Hydroisotoma schaefferi | reverse complement strand
TTACTATTCGAGAGGGGCTACTATTCGAGGGGGGCCACTAATAAACAGTTTCGAACTTCAGAGGGGGGCCACTATTCAAGAGGGGCCACTATTCGCAGGAGGCCTCTATTCGAGTATATACGGTATCATCTTCAACGCCCATCGTTCACTCACTATAAAATCCACAACCCTTAAATTAAATATGCATGCATATTCTCCCATCCCTAACCAAACCCAAACCATCGACCGTTCACATTATGGTTCCTTTCTCGGCATGCTTTTTACAAGTATTTCACTTTAGACTTACTTTAGTTAAGCGCAAACTAAAACCTCAGAGCATCCTTTCCTACCCTTAAAGTTCACTGGTTCTTTTACCACTATATACAGAATGATTCTGTATATCTAGTGGGCTATCTGTATTAGCCCACTAGAGTCAAAAACCCTACAAAGGAGAAAGCCGGCTGAGCCAGACTTTGAGGAAATAAATATCTGCTCAAGATGCATTTCCAGGAGCTGAATCTTTCCAGATGAAATCCTCTGTCTTTCTCAAGATCTTGGGCCATTTGATTTGTCTAAGTCTGTCTGGGTTGTGTTTATGTGTCTAGTCCCTTTCCACCTAAGCATATACTGCAGAACAGCAGCAGCAGATAAATGATCTGTAGGTGAAGTTGTTGGTTGCTTCTCCCTAGTTTAGACCCATTTCATGCTTTTATGCTTTCCCCATTAGAAGACTAGGAAGAAAAACTTCTTTAGTAGTCGAGTTGTCTAATCCATACTTTTACATTTCACACCGCTTTCACCCTATAACGATTCTCACACAACAGGGACAAATTAAACTATACAGTGTAAATTATCCATTCGCTCGATCCAAAACAGAACTACACACAACATATACGCGGTTGTTTCTCAGCCTTGGCTGACTTGCTAAATCATAACCATCAGGGTCACGGTTAGAAATTCTGACCACTATGGCTGGTCAGTTTGCTATGACAGATAGGAACGAAATGCATTATCTTACTTTATACATTCTTCTACCACTACCGCCACTAGTAACACTAACACTACTACTAACTATGGGGTTCGCTAGTAGTTCCAGCTTTTAGAGCAATGTCTATAGAGAAGTACTTTCATGAAGGTATAATGGAAGTCTAGCAAATACTATTGTATTAGCAGGGAGGGCGGAGGAAAGAGTGAATTTATCTTGAAGAAAGAACAGACGGAAGAAAGAGACAGACGAGAGCCGTTTACCATTTTCATTACATTTTCTGCGTCTTTATTTCTTCCCCTTTGGATTTAGATGGAAAGTTATCGGGAGAATCTGGACTGGTGGTGCGGGTAAGGCAAGCCAAACCGGGGTTCTTTCAGGGTGGGCTTCCTCTCAAAAGATATTTACGAGGTGATAATACCTAAAGCCTACTTACGTACACATACTCTTCATGCACTTATCCTTGTCCTTAAGATAAAGGTACATCTACCGTTTACATTATACACAACCGCATTAAGTGAGGCTGACTGAGGCTAACATTAAGAATCTTTCATTTTCTCAGTCCCCCTTCTGGAACACATATCCCTCAAGCTCATTATCCCCTTCTCAAAGAGAGAGGAAAGTTAAGCTCGAAGATTATTGGTATGTAATTATGGGTCTACCAGTGAACATGCTAGAGTAATAGGACTTCTTTATAATGTTTAATTTTATGGATTTTAGGTATAATATCTCGCCCTCTCTCTCAAGTCTGACATATAAAAGTTGCAATATGTTTTATTTTGAAGCAAAAAGTATGGAAGTTGCACTTGCACTGCAGTTCTATGAAAACTTGAACAAAGGAGAAATATTTTTTCTAACTTCAAATCGGTAATTAGAGTAATGAGACTAATCACAAATTGAATTGGAGGTTAAACCCTTGCTTTTAACAGACACGCCTGGACCTAAACAACGCGCGGCGGGCATACCGTATATTCTCGAATAGGGACAGGAGGGGCTTCTAATAATTCTTTTCGTTTTAAGTGTCAAATTTAACATAAATGTACAATTAAGTAGGGCTTATGCGGTAATTTATGGTAATTAAGGGGGGCTACTATTCGAGAGGGGCAAAATTTTGAAGGAGACCACTACTTACAGCATATAGGGTACATTATATTATCTGTAGAGAGGTTAGACATAACTAACTCATGGGAGCAGTTTTGTATTAGGCTGTGCTGAAAATATTTCAAACAGCGTCTCAAATTCTCCTCTGTTAACTGACACTCACTTCCAGAGTTTTAAAATCACTGGGAGAAAATACTATAAATTTTCACCACTCCTTCACAGATTTGCTTGATCTTTACACGGTGGTGGGGTTTTCTACCTCTAAGTTACATGCAGTGTAGTTCTCAGTCTGTTTCAACTTTAACTGCATGGTGTTTCATAAATAACGGACTATGCTGGAAAATCTTTGGAAGTTAAAAAAAACCACATTACACCATTATTTTTAATGGGCATCTTTTATGTCACTGGAATTCAGTTACGAGTGAAAGCGATATGTGGGTGGAAATGCGAGAGATGCATATTGATTTTTAAAACAATATGGGAAATAACAAAAATCCATTTGATAGTTTGATATATTTAGGTAATTCAAGAATCATTAGGTCCAAGAACGTGTAGTAAATCTGATTTTTATTCCGTACATCAGGGTACTTGTTACTCAGAATTATTCAAGCTGAAATATTCGAAACTTCACACAGGCATTCTACGCAACACGGTTTTCAATCATTACAATTCAATTTAAAGCAAATAATCAGGGGTGCAAGACCAAATATACCACGTCAAATGATATCTAACGTTAGAAAATACCAAAAATTATAATTACTTAATATTGTTGTAAAACATATATCACATCATGTCAGGTTTAAAGAGCCTTTTTATAATTTCAGTCATCTGTGTATGAATAAAACCTAGAGCAGAGTCAGTAAATAGTGAAGTTTATGATGATATACCTATACCAGTTTTAAATGAAATGAGGTGCCAATGCATTGGGAATAAAATCAGGAAAACTTTCGATTAATTATTCTCTTCAGCAGTTGAAGTTGGCTTTGACTTGGCATAATAAATGTAAAAAGAAGACAACGTTCAACATCCTAAGCCTTGCCTTACTCAAGGTAGACATCGATAAGACTTTCCAAATGTATATGCCTCCGTTTGAAACTGCGAAGGCCAAAGAGCATACATACAACATAATGCGGTATATAGTAGTGATCGTATCAAAAGCCAACAGTTAAACCAAGCCTTCACTCAAGTAAAGTTAAACGCTTGGTAGGTTTTGTAAAGAAGACAGGCAGGTATGGTGAAAGAAAATAGGCTGATCTCATATCGTCGTCGATGCCGATGTCGAAGACATTAAATGGGGACGCGGACACCTTGGCATTTTTTTTATTACAGAGAGAATACCAAAAAGTCATCCCTTCTCCACCGTAGACAGTCATTGGCAGTTTTTGGTGAATCGTAGGCAGGAGGAAGGAAGAGGAAAGGGGAATCTGGCTAAAGACAGACAGGGCCTATACTACTTATCGTTAGCATTAACATTAGCATCAAACAGGAGCCATTTGAAAGGGCCGTTTCAGCAGCTCTTCGTCGAGATGGGAATGGGATGAGGTTCAATTGCCTACTTTAAACGGCACAAATGTCGTTCATTTTTTAAATTTCTTTCTCCTGCTTCACTCAAAAAGGAGTAAGGAAGGAAGTTTTCTAAAATCCCAGGCAGCAGTGTCTTAAATCATGAATCCGAGTTTGAAAAGAGGTATGTGTGCAACTTCAAATCACAGTCAGAGAGACTATTTCAGATTCAGAATCAACTACGAAAATATACAATTACTTGAAGTGCTGTGGGGTACTTTTTAATCCAAAAATATTTCACTTTATACTTGGAAGGGCATTATAAAAATCCTGTATTCACTTCGTGAATATGTAGTTGACTGGTACTGTAGCATGTCTTATCTACCTTTAGCTGAAATCAAATCAACTGCCATTGAATGCACAGCCGTAGCCAGCCGTGGCCCGTGGGTGTGTGAATTGAAATATTATTACATCGGTAAAGAATGTACAAGATAAATTGGCACGAGTGGGGAATATCAGAAGAGTATATTGTATTATTTATTTCTTCAATGCAACTGTCAAACTAAATTGGTAAAATGGAACGCATGAAAAACAGACACGATTTCAAATATACCGATCTGTATAACATTTGGTATTCAACGATTGATAGTAATATGTAATGTGATAGTAGTGAACAGCCAAGAAATGTGAAATAAAAACGAATATTCGTAAGACCGAGTCGATGTATAAAGATGCGAAAGTACTTTCACCCACACTCAGCCTCATGCACACTTAAAAAATGCCACGCAATAAGCACTGCATTTCGAGTGTATTTATTCTTCGTTACTTACGTAAACTCTTTACCTCTTCATCCAGCGAATTCAATGAGATATCTCAATCCGAGCAAACGAATTTCATCCTGAAATAGATACCCAAATGCCATAATATCCAAGGCAAAAAGGCTACAAGGCCAGAGAGGAATTGGATTTTCGCAAAAAAGAGCCGGAATCCAGAACTTCCTAGCATATAGAATACGATGCCCAGATGGTAGGAGATAAATTGAGAAATGGAATACGAGTTAGTTTCTTATTCTGAGTTTTGAAGTAAAATGTTATTCAAACACTACAAAATATAAGAGTAAAATTGTATTACCTATCAGAAATATGTATATTTAACAACCTAAGTCATCTATTTATTTTTGAAAACTTTATCAAACGTTCTTATAACAAGGACGGTCAACTGCCATGTGCTGTAATCCTCCCAAATAACTTAAGGTATACATTTCTACATCCATCACAGAGTACTTCGTGGACTACCTTAAAAAGTGAATCTATGAAGAGCTTTTGGCTGTCAGTAGAATGGGAATCTAATGTTGAAATGTATTTCTTTCAGATGTCATTTCAGTTCTAATGCTTTCACTACCAATACGTTCACATTTTGAGAATCTCCAAGTAAGGGCAATTGAAAACTAGTAGTTCTACTACTTTTTTAATTATCTACAAACCAAGGCGTTCAGTTACATACAAAGAGACTTTTACTATTATATTACAAAAACCTCCTGTAAGCAGCTATATTAGCCCAGTCAATTGGGATCACCTACGGGTGCTGTTCTATCCTTTCACCCTTAACCGTTTCATTTTACAATTGAAATGAAAGCGGCTTAGTTGGTGTCTCTGGTATTTATGTGGGGGCACAGCCCCCACACCCCGTATCTTCTTCCTTTTTGGTTTGGTTTTTTTAAAACCCGAGGATTTTCAAGCTTTCTTTCAACAACAGCTTTTCAGAAATGTTTCACCCTGTCGAGTCAATCAGACCCCCTTTACGAAAAATAATCTGTTCTTTGGTACTTTTGAATCAAAATAGAGGAACTAATTTTTAGAAATTTTTCATTCCTATTGGGTCCACCTGACCCCCACGGGTACCTTAAACTTTGGATTTGTCCGAAAATAATCTGTTCTTTGTTACTTTTAAGCAAAAATAGAGGAACAATATTTTTCAAACTTTCTTGCCAGTGGGGGTCATTTGGACCCCCACGGGTCACCGCATAGTCCGATCGGGCTGGTTTACGAACTTAAATCTTAAAATCGGCCCTGGATTGCGTATGCAAAGTTTTAGGGGTGTGGTGTCATTATTTCTCGAGTTATCGTGAAAGTACACAGACGGACGGACACAATGCGTAGCTGCATAAGCCCAATTGACTGGGCTAAAACTGCGTCAGTATATCTTTTTCAAATTTAATGCGATTCAACTCTACTTGCCTAAGTATCTGCCGATTGATTAAAATGGCTGTGATGAATATTGTTAGTCAATTTAACGGTTAAAGAAACTTAATAAAAGTAGATACTACGGTCAAAAAAATGATAAAGATAATTTTTTCCCTTCCTTCTGTAAGCAAGCAATAAATTGGCACGAAAATAATTTACGGCCGTCGTATTCATGAAAGTTAAGAGTAGAGAAATGAATCAAAAAGGAAAACTTTCTCCCCACATTAGAAAAAACATTTGAATTTTCTTTTAATATATATTCTCTAGTGAATTGGCTTGGATTTAAAGTAGGTTCTCAACACAAAATCCATATTAAATATTAATCGTATTATCCAACAAAAATTTTTCCCAGGCCCTTTTAATCGTATGTTTAAACTCTGCGGAAATAACGTTCTTGAACAATACGTGAAAGTTAGATGTTGTACTTGAACAGGCGGTGGTGAATAAAATCTTTCATACTTTTTGCAAGAAAATTGAAAAAAATAAAAAGTTAATGATGTGACCGAGATTGAACCGGCATGTCGTGGCACATCCAATTCACCACTACCAATACACACCTCTATACTATTGTCTGATAAACCTGAATGTCTGTATGGACGTTTGTAACAATGCATACTCCTCTCTCGATTCTAATCTGAATTCTTATACAGTGGTTTTATAATAAGCACCAGTTATATTTCATGAAGTAAACGTTAAAATTAAAAAAAGTCTAACTTTATTGTAATAGTTTTTCAAAATTTTGTGCAAAAATTGATCTTTTTTACTTTTATGCGAACCATCCTAATACGGAATTTCGTTTGTTGCCTGATGGAATGTGACAGGGAATAGTGGTACTTTGAACGGTGGGGAGGCTTCCTGAAAGTACTGGGCGTTTGAAATGTGGGGAGACGACGAAGCGGGACGCGTCCATAAGAGATGTGCTTACGCGTATGGAACCCTTTATTATCATAAAACACTACACCACCAATATATCACGATCAGTTGATTACTGCTTTAGCAAGGTAGTGTGGTAGTTAAACATGTGGAGAGGCTGCCAACCCAAGGTATGGGATTTGATAGAAGTAGATATCATCGCTTTCAAGAAGGAACGGGTAGGATTGGAAGGGCGCGCACAGTGACTACCAGAAGCGGAGTGGTAGGCTTCTCGCCCGCCGGGCCCCCATAGGAAGGAAGGAAGTTCAATCTGCGATTAAATGTGGGAATCATTTTCCAAATACTGTTTTATCTAAACTATAGTATATACATAATTCAGTTCTGTAGCAATTCCATAAAAATCTATAATACACTACAATTAAGCACTGAAATAACTTAAAATTAAACTTAAAA
The DNA here is from genome assembly GCA_034682405.1 of Hydroisotoma schaefferi. NCBI lineage: Eukaryota > Metazoa > Arthropoda > Collembola > Entomobryomorpha > Isotomidae > Hydroisotoma > Hydroisotoma schaefferi. The sequence continues at coordinate 5,641 of JAQFZX010003361.1, read as the reverse complement.
CTTTCTCCGGAGAAACTTTCAACCAGCTTGTAGTCCTCAGTAAACTAATGAGCAGAAGGAGCAAGCAAGCCTGAAAACTTTACTCGAGCTCATTAATGGGAAATCTAAGCTAAGCTTAGCTACTACAAGCGTTATGTGGCATAAAAACTATAGCTTTAAGATGCATTGAATCTTAGTTGCTAAATTTCTCCAAAGAATCGCAAGCCTATTTACTTGAGATTACAAACTTTTTTGAATTGATTCAAGTATATAGTATTTCCTTTTCTATTTATTTAAATTTGTTAACTCGTAGTTTTTAGATGTGTTGTAAAACTAGTGATAGATAACATAAAAATGTGGTACCAAAGTCTATAGGGTAAGTAGAAGTGGACAAAAATAGTAAACTACCCCTTTATTTCTGTTTCTTCTCTTACCGGTTTTGTGTAAAAAAAAAGGTGATCACTGATAAAAATGCATGGAAACAAATTGAATAAGCGGAACTAACCAAACTGAGAAATAAAACCTGTTTAGTCTTTTTGGTAGGATCTAAATAAATTTGACCGTACTTGGAGGTCACCCCGTTGAAATAAAGTATCACTTTCTCCCGTTATTCGCCACCCTTTCATAATGCATGAAGCGGAGGGTAATTTTGGTAGATTATTGCATAGAACATGAACAACAACATGCAACAGTCTCTGTTTCCATTCAACTTTATTCTCTTTCACCTTCTTTATACAGTCGGAGTGCTTGGAAGATATAACACGGAATAAAAAGGTACCCCTAATGCAGCTAGAGAAACCAAACTATTTACCTTATTCTTTGCTCCTGTTCCTGAAAGGATAAGTAAATGTTATTTCCCCGCTAGCAGCAGCTTCTTATGAATTCCTTGGGAAATCCACGAAACATACAGAGTTTGTAAAGTTAAAGAAAAAACCGGAAAGTAAGAGGGATAGAGTTTACAACGTAGAAATATTGCTAGTAGCTTCCCTACTCATCTTGTATGTATATTTACGCATTTATTCCAGACCCGTTTTTTCACTTTCTTAGTCTTTCTGAGTGAAGTCTAGTACTCCTCTCCTCTTGCTTGAATGACTGTCTCTAGAAGTATACGAAAAGGTGTAGCGGGCACAGTTTAGCAACTTCAACATACACCTACTTATTTCATATGTAGTTCCTTAAGTATGAATGTACTTAGTACTGCTGAGGTAAATTCCCAAACTGCTCATGAAAGAAACTTATTCTTCCCTTTTCAATCTTAATCTTATAGTATCCGGGCAGGTATACCTTACAAAAGAAAGTTGCATTTGCAGCATCACCTTAAAACACAACTTCTTTTTAGAGTGATTTAAGGAAAATAGAGTACGCATTCTTGGAAAATTACTGTAGGATTAATCCAAGTTAGGGGGAAAATGCAAAACCATACAATAACATATAATTTATGATGAGTAAAAAGAAACTATGTACATATACTACTCAAAGGTCTTATATATTTTGATAGAAGTACTTTGATAATGAGATGTAACAAACGTCTCATATTCCATATATACGTCTTATAAAAAGAGGAGCAACGAGCAAGCTTCTTTTTTTGTAATTCAAAGATCTAACCAAAGCAAAGGGCCGTTCTGTTTGTATTAAATACCAAAATCAGCCACCGGCCAACCAGGTAACCGTACTATTCATTTTAAAGAAGTGAGCTTAGCCAGCAATAGGAAGTTTTACCTTCCCTTTTAAAGAAATAGCTTTTGCTTTCGTAAATTGAAAAACTAAATCAACATAGCTTTTAACCCTTCAATAGAGTAGATAATGCAAAGTTCGGTCGAAATATTTAATTGCTTGCCCTGCCTTACGAGTACGTCTGCCTAAACCTTATATGTACATCAGACTTATAAACAGTTCTGCTACAGTTGGGAAACAAGATTTGTAATTTTAGATAAACCCTTCTACTGTGTGTCGAAATATTATCCGATGTAGTACGTTTGTTACAACTGATGTCTGAGATGTAGAGTGAAATTTAAAAATATGCGATATAATATTGCTATACTATACTAGTGCGAAATCGGACTCGGGAACAAAAGGGTTAGTTAGGTCATGATGCCTTCGAATGTTTATGTCACCGGTAAACTTTTCAGATAGCTGAGGCTTTGAATGTTATTGAACGATGTAGAGGCTATGTAGTTGTGTGGTTAACTTTTAGATCATGTATAAGGCTAGGTGACTTAAAAGAAGAAAAGTTAAATAAATGAAGATAGGAGAGGGTTGGTGAGCTCAAGTTGAAAAGAGAGCAAACAAACGTCTAACCAACTCATTACTTTTCTTTTGGTTATAAAATAAAGAATCTAAGAACTAACTCATTACGATCAACTTTTCTCTTTGGACTAAAGAGGATGAAAGCTTTTAGCTTAGAATTTCTCAAAAAAAGTTAGTTTCAGGAAGAGTATGGAAGACGGTCTAAAGTAAAGAAAAAATGAAAAGCAAGCAAGTTGCGAAGAAATCCTTTGTTTGTATTAACGAATAAGGGCTATAAATGATGTTCTTCTTCCTTTAACTAGCCAAAATATGCAGATGGAATGGTACAATAAATTTTCATTATTTATAGAATTCGTGTAATATTTTTGGAAGTAAAATTGAAGTACTAGAGAGAAAATTCAGTTCTCAGATACAGTTCACCAAAATTTTATAATGATAAACTTTGCGTGGTACCTGTGGATTTCATGTACCATTTCATACATACCCTAAATACAGCTCAGGCTACTAATCAATTCTGACTGAAGATTATTTTGAGCCACGTTTGACGAATGATTGCATAAGGCTATTATTCAAAAGGGGTTCCTTTTAGAGGGGGCTGTAATGTGGGGATGGGGGTATACGGTAACCACTATGTACTGTTATGCGGGCTACTTAGTAGCTATAAAGGATACACATTCTTTTTCCATTTCCAGCGCCCACGCAGCATATTAAGAACCTTTATAAAATCATATCCTACATACAGATCATTTTAAATAATGTTGTGTAAAGAAAAGTAAAACAATTTTCCGATTCCGTGAACATAAACGTAGGTGGAGATTCCTGGTCTAATTTGCAGAAAGAAGTAAAAAATTCTTACTTACCATCGTTTGCAACTGCTGCCATAATGAGGAGCAAATTTAGGGTGGAAATCATTGCGAGATAGGCAGCCCCACGGAAGATTGCCTTGATTACCTTCATAGCTGTATCTTTTCGGTATTAATGCCAACTTTAATGATTGCTCACTCTAATTCTGTATGTTGTAGTACAACTGCAACCAAAACTGAGAGTACTATTAATGCCTGGAGGATTGTTCACGAATTACAAAGTGTTTCATATTTTTAACCCTTAGCTTTAATAATAATCTGTATTAAGCTTCCAATGTCACTTTTAAGTTTTCATAAAATTGAAATAACAACATAAAAATGATCTTGATATTATTTTTTAAATGTTTGTGATCTCATCAATCTCTACCTGGGCAGCAATCAGTTTATCACAATTTTGATAAATGAATTGTTTGTAAAAGCATCAAACGTATATACTTGCATATATACTTGAATACCGATACCTTAAAATTCGGGTCACCCTTTAATGTGATATTAAGTTATAGTAAGATTGGCCTTCGTATGTACGCCGTTGCATAGGAATATCTTAAGATAAGCTAGTAAACTGACACTCGTTGTAGATTAAGACAGGCTTTCTATTCATTTTTGGCAGAAGTAACCGTAGAACTGGGAAGTCCAGTGACCCAAATAACTTCATTCCTTTCTCCACAAAAATAGTATGTGTGTGTGTGCTAATGAAATCTCTCTACTGCCAGGCAAGCGGAAACGCTAGAGTTGTTGTCCAACAGAGAAATAAGTCGTTTAACTGAAGAAATGTACGAAGTCCGAATGTCTTCTTTTCAGTTTCTTTTCAGATACCCGATTTTTATTTTTCCTCCACGTTCAAGCTAAACTTGATGGATGGGTTTGTTCCTATTGTTGTTAGCTGAAAAGATTACAGGCCAAAATAGGGTCCACACATTTTTCTACACTTTTTGTGTCGAAGAAAATATTGTCCGCTATATTATTTTATTATTATAACACGTAGTGTAAAAATAGCAACAAAATCGCAACGTCCACTAGCACGTTTTGCTATGCTTATGAGCTATTCGATAAAGATATCTTCTGCCTGTCTCCTATTGGTAGCCCCGGGTTAGATATTTCGTTGGGTGATCGCAATGAGGACAAAAATTGATGATTCTTCTGTCACAAATTGTATAAGTCGCCAACCTTAGCTGCTTTTCGATTGAGGTATTGAAGATGCGCTTTATTTGATATTGAGATGTTTACTTTATCAAATTAGGGAACAGCTACAGTGCACGAGTGACCTGTAAATAACATCAGTAATATTTAAATCGCATAACCAGAAACAAATATGAGAAATGTTCATCATTTTGGAAATGCAAAGTTACAAGTTAGTTCACTCACAACACAATTCTATAAATGATATTTATTGAATAGTGAAAACTTTTTCTCCTGTAATGCCAATCGAAAGAAACATTTTCAAGAAAGCATTTCAAACTTGTCTATTTGTCCGGGATTTACCAGTTTACTTAAAAAGTTCAGACAACTACCGAAAAAGAATGAAACATGAAAGTATCTAGTGTCCTACTATTTGCTATAAAGACCTTACTTATATTTTATATCATTTGTTCATATAAAATGTACCAGAATACAGAGAGCAGTGTTAAAATAAAAATACTTTAATGTGATGAACTCTAACTACGCCCACACATGAAAGTATCACAGCAAAACTTGATCGGCAAACAAATTAGAGATTTAATCAGTAAATTAACCAAACTAATCTATACGTTTCTACAACTTCTGCAAGTAGTTTTTTGGAGGTTCTACTTGTATTGTAAGCTGAGATGCTCTTTAGAAAAAAAACTGCCATCGAAGTCCAAACTCTTCGTGAATTTATTTACACGGAGTTTCTTCCATACTGACGATGAAAGCTGCTGTTTGCTCAAGTTTGAATTGAAGAAAAACTTTAAGTAAATTATCTTGAAAGTGCCTGCCTCTCTGTCTGTGGATCTACGGTTGTGTATGTTGGTCTTGGGTGGTTTTTACTACGCCTTCTTCCAGTTTAGTGGGCTATTACAACCACTGTCATACTACGTACCAATATTGATGCTCCCAGCCTAATGCTTCTAATAATAACAGAGAGGCTAGGAAGAAAGCAACGGTCGTTGATATTGGTACACAGTCTACAAAAAATAAAGAGTTGAAGCTGGGCTTTGGTTCGACAAGGGAACTTGAGAGTCTGGCTGTTTGTACTTGTTCTCTGAGAGGCTTCTTCCACTACTCTCAAGAAAGTAAACATTGAAAGGAATGAACTACTGAAGAAATCAGAGATATTTGGGAGAATAGTAATAGAAACAGGCTCTTTTAGCTAGCTTTTCTGTGGCGAAAGCTCTCGTTTACTGTCTCGTATCTCTTAGAGCACCACGTTTATGCATTTCTCCTAGAACCGATGCTGTAAGTCACTTCTGTCAAGTGTAATTTTCTGCGGACTTTTTCTTGATTTCTACTACGTACTGAAGACGCGACAGGGTGCTCGTTCAACTCTAAACTCGCAAACTGGTAGCGTTGGTGGTTATCCAATGATAACCCGG
>JAQFZX010003360.1:0-12798 GCA_034682405.1 Hydroisotoma schaefferi | reverse complement strand
GTTATCATTGGATAACCACCAACGCTACCAGTTTGCAAGTTTAGAGTTGAACGAGCATCCTGTCGCGTCTTCACCTTTACTATATTTTATACGTTCACAAAAGGCTGGTTGTCTTGGTCCAAGATTATTGCAAAACATTCAACAAGACACAAGGAATATTTGCATTCCCTCTCCCTTTTATATTTTATATAACCAAGAAAGCCGTTTCATCTCGGGAGAGAAAATTATGTCAAAAACAGAGGAAAGTGACAGGTTGAAGTGCATTGTAAGGAAAGTTTGCTTCTTTCACAGCCTAAAAACCTGATAGAAAATTGCATACGAAAGCTCCATTACTTTCTGCTGAATGAACCTTTTGTTATCACCAAAAAAGTTGCTTGCTCAGACAAAATAAACTTAAAATCTTGTCAAAAATCAAAAGACATTATTCTTGACTTTTGATTTATATTTCATATATAATCTTTCCATAAAAAAGATATTAATATCCCAATTTTTACTTCACAAACCACTATCCATCCCTTCTATTAATAAAATGGCTTTAGTTTAGTCAATATCGGATGGAATTCCATTCTAAGAAGAGTCCCTCCCTCCAACAAGGAAGGATTACTTCCAGACGAATAAATAAGGGCTAGATTTTAATTCATAAAAGGAAAGTAAATGATAAGCGTAGAGTGGAAAAAATTAGTAATTTAAAAAATACATTTTCTAAGGTTTAATGAACGAAACAAAAAAAATCCACAGAAAATTATTTGCAAAACTGTAGTCAAGTTTCAAAATTTAATCGTATCAAATCTTCCTATAAATAAGTCCCATATTACGTAACTCGTAACTTCCATTCTCCTTAAGATAATTGGATGGATAATGAGGTAAAATAGGGATTTCTATCTCTAAAAATATTTTTATGTTTAGTTTATATGCTTTTTTTGAACTCTGAGATAATTATTGACAGAAATAAATTCTATAAAAAGTTTTCAGATTGTATTGTTGATTTTATTTGGTAAAAGGGGATACCTTGTTTGTTCCCCGTAGAAAGATATTGGTTATGTAGCGTATTAGGAATGATTTATGTATGTAAGCCTCCTCTAGTTTATTTATCAAGAAGGGAAATCAGTCTCTTGATGGGTTTACCACTTTTATTAGGATCATGAAGAAGTCAACAAGAGAGACTTGGCCTATCTAAATGTAGGTCTTGTTGAAAGGGGGTTTTATCGGATGAGGGATACGCAAGAGAGTTCAAGGATGTTGGGTAATTTACAAGAAAGTCACACACTCGTTAATACCCTGGACACTAAACCGGATCTGCTAAGGAGAAAGATAGACGGAGGAGTAAGCAAGGACCAACGTTAGTCTAATGTAATATTATTTATTTGGGCTAAGCTCAGCTTTAAGAGGAAGGATTCTGTCTAGTTTGGAAAATTTTACGCACAAATCAGATCAGATTACGGGCGGATTTATTACTCTGCATACTATAGGGTTGGTTGGTTGGTAAGGGAGATGATGGAGTAGAAGAAGAAGCTACTTAGGGAGAAAAGAGGGACTTCCAACAGGGTTTTTAGGTACGGAAGATGTTCCAACTTTACAGTATTTGATGGAAGAATTAGCAAAGGAAGGATGAAAGATGTAGGGTTATAGGGTCAAAATCACAATACCATGTTTGAAGAAGCATTAAGGGTAAAAGTGCTGTATATTTTAAGGATATTGATCAGCATATTAAGGTCACTCTGGGTGGTGGGACTACAAGTATGGTTCATTTCCTAAAATATCCGTCCCTGACTATAGGCCGTTCAAGTTAATCAAGTCGCACGCCATCCTTTGCATGTTAAACAGGGTATCCCTCCCATGTTAAACATGCTTCAAAACATAATTATTTTATACATAAGCCGCGGCCTATTGTCAGGGAATTATGGTATATTCCAGCACTACTGCAGGTTTAAAAAAGAAAGGTCGAGTTTTTGAACGGGTTTGAGAAGAACAAACAGATTGAGTTTATCCTCAAGGATTAACAGCTACTTATGATTTTACAAAAACAAAAAGTACCAGTAGTGAATATTCCAGCTTATTTTATTGTAACTCCCATTAGGGAACCGTTTATTTATTTATTTAATATCTTAAAAATATGGAAGAAAGTTCGGGGAAAGTTTTTAGAGAAAAACTGGTTCACAATTTACTTCCTATACTTTTAACCCAATAATAGTTTACAGGTTCTACTTTTAAAACTACTTTATGCAACAATAAGGTATAACATCCTCTGGTAATGAAGTGGAAGGTTTGTGTCAGGAAGACTGTTTTAGTAATCAGTTTTTGTAAAGGAGTTGATCATCTAGGCCAAGGATTTTCCCACTTAACAAAGCCAATCTGTGTTTTTGGCATTTGATTTTTGTTTATTCTTATCGACAATAGGTTTTTAAAGGTTTATTTACAACTATCCATAAACCAGGATTTTGTAAAACTCGTTAAAACAAATGAACCTTCGGGATGTTATTAAAAACCCCCGTCTGTTTTCATTTCATCCTCCTTCTAGGTCAATGTTGATGGACCTTAAAGACATCCCACCTTTACCATATCCTTTGCAGCTATTGTCATAATGTAATGTCTTACTCTGGCAGGGTTAGTGCGTGTTAAATTTTACTAAGGCCATATCAGGAATAATAGACATCTCATGTCTACATTGGCCATGAAGACGGCAAACAAAGCTGCTACCCACTTGAGTATTCATTAAAATTCACAATAGCTACTTAGTTTTTACTTCATACGAGTTTCTGGGTGATGAGACGGCTTAGATTTACTATTACTACTCAAAACGAGATAGCGTTTATGGGTTTTTATGGGTATTTTTTCTTATTTCTGGTCATGTTTCTACAATTAATTTTAAATGGGTATATTTTAAAGATCTCACAGTTATGTAGGATGAAAAAAGTGATCTGGTCAATACAAGATTTAAATTCAAGGTAGAATATTGTAGGGCAAAGTGCCAGCAAAAATTAATGTAAAGTATTTGATTAAAATTCTCATCCTACAGATTAGTATTATATCGATGTCTAATAAATGAAGTCACCTAAATCTAATTCTAGTCACCGTGGGGGGGGGGCACCGAGGTCATCACCGGGGGGATTAGCGGAGGGTCACCGGGTGACTCCGGACACATCGCGCGCTCACTACGGACGCACCGCGCGCTCACTCCGAAGCCGAACACACCCCGCGCGCATTCCGAACACATCGCGCGCTTGTTTAAAACAACAATTTCATCCCTTTGCTACGGCCGTTTACAACGGTTTATTACTATTAGGTAATATTAGTCCTCCCTTTCTTCTTATTCAGCTTTTGATTGTGATAAATAAGCATATAATAAATAATATTAAATCTAATACGACTACTTCGACGACTACAACATTTGCTTCAACTACTACTGGATACATGCTTCAGTACTATTGTTATTTTTCCCTACAATGCATAAAAAATCTGCCACGTCTAAAAAGAATGCACTTTGCATGTTTTCTCCTCCAGAGAACATAGTGTACCATTAATGGTATTTTTATGACTCTTCCTAAAATCATTTTTCATACTTTCTCTAGGCTTTTAGCTAGCGGATTTTATAATATGTTTTCCATTGAAAAATACATACAACTCACCTGCTTACCTTAACTTAACTTTACTTTACTTTATGGTTGGGTGAAGTGAAAGGGAAACGGTTTTTTGGAATTGTTACTTTATTTATATAAAGAAGACAGGGTCGATACTTTAGTTGTATGTATGGCTTGGAGGTTATTTCGTTGCAGGGAAACCAGGAAAAGGTGTAAGGTTAACAGCTTCCTGTTTTCATGAATGTGTAAAAGGATAATAAAAAAACGTTGTGCGTTTTTTATCAATATAAAAAGTAACGAGATGAAAGGTCTGTCGTCCTCTTTGTAGACGTAATATTCTATTTTCCCTATGCTTTTGTACCAAACTGGTCCTTTTCCCTCTGCGTGTGTTATTTTTAGCTAGAAGTTGGGTTTTATGGATGGAATATGTGGATACTTTGGACTTTGACCTGCCCTTGTTCCTCTTTTTATAGCGTCTTCATAATGTTTATTGATACAATTCAATTATGCCTACAGAAGGATTGAAGGGATTTACCACTGAAACTCTGAATTATTTGTATTAAAACCTTAAGGACAGTTTCAAAGCCTAATACCCTTAGATAATGCCTTAGATAGCAGAAAAATACTTTTGAAACCTTCAAAACGTTGTATTCTTTTTGATAAAACCCGTAAAAACACACGGTTTCACTTTCTCCTTTCATCCTACAAACGCAGTTTTGCAACTTCTCAACTAGCCAACGTAAAAACTGTAAACGTTGGATAAATAAGTACTAGACTTGGTAGACATTTGAGTTATAGTAGTTATAAATTGACAAGACCTGTGTGTGTGTACATTACATGCTATCTACAATGAACTAGCAGGTATTTCCGTATTCTAAGCTACATAGAATACAGACAGGTGGGCTACCACGATATATATGTATCTTATTTATATGGATAAACCTATACGTAAAGTCAACAGGAGGTAGAAAGGGCCGGAAAGAGCTTTTAGCAAAAGAGAGGGATTGGGATTTGGTTGGGGAGGGATGTGTCAATTAAGAAGACTCAACGGACAGGTCTCCTCGTTCAGTTTCAGTTCAACTCCATCCTATCTACATTCTAGACATCCATTCCCAATAAATGTTACACATCCTACGGAAAATCCTCGCTTCACATTTTACAGTATCATTTACTCTTTATCTCAAGAGTAGCCACTCCCGTGTTATGGTACATAGAAAGGGAGGGGGGGGTGGGATATGATTATGGACAAAATGGCCATTTGGTAAAGGACTTTAAGGGACACTGTGGGCTAGGCAAAGGCTCGCTTCATTTACTGGATTGGCATAATTAAATACCTGAGGAGATGTTTGAGAAAATGTTATTCCAATCTGTATTTTAGTGCCAATTATTTATATAAAGAAGCTGTAGAGATGTATTCATTCAGTTGACATAACAGTTACTAAGATCTGTTTCAGTAGCAGTACTACTGATTTGGATTTCTCCAACTGATAGCCACGTACGGCCATCCTATGCTTCAAAAAAGGGACTAACAAATCTTAGACGGGGGCTCACCTATAGAAATAGGAGTAATATGGATAATCTATTTTTTTACTTTGACTATTTTTTTTGCAGGATGTTCGGTATTTATAGTTCAACTCTGACATTTGAAGAAAGAATTAATGTTTAGTATTTCATCTGCTTAACTGTTGTGAGAGTGACTATCGGAAGAGCTAATTGCACAAGATTCAACAATGGATTTTTTATTTTAACTGTATCTGGAGTTTTTACCATTCGTCCCTTTTCTAGTTTACTGTCGACTGTACAAAGTAGAGTGGTAATAGTAGTAGTAGTGGTAGTAGTAGTAGTGGTAGTGGTAGTGCTAGTGGTAGTAGTAGTAGTAGGTAGTAGTATTAGTAGTAGTTGTGGTACATTAGTGTCAGAGAAAGCAGCATCTCCGACTGGTATCAGACTGCTAGTGATAAAGAGATTTAGGAGTAGTGAGAAAGGATGGTTGGATGATGTGATGGGAAATAGAGATGTGATATTATTCTGGGTTGTTGGATGCTTCTTCTATCACCAACAACCAGGATCATCATCATCATCATCATCATCATCCGTTTTATTCCCTAGTTTATTGGTCCAACCTGCAGGGTTGAATGATCAAGAGCATATGTAAGTAAAGTATGGTCAGTGATATGGACGGATTGGTGATTGTCTCTTGGGAGGAAAGAACCAAAGAACATGTTTTCAGCCTTTTATCACCCATTTCAAAATAGGATGCTTATCTAGTCTACTCTTTATCTCACTCTTTGGAGGAAGGAAAGAAAACCTTACGGTTTTTTGGGGTTTGGGTCATCCATTGGGATTTTAATCCTTTTTGTCTTTTTGGGTCAGTAAATAAATGTCTATAGAATTGTTGGAGGCAGTAGGAGGACAAAATCTAAACAATAAAGATTCAGTAAACAAGGTAGAACAATCCAATGGGTCAAATCTAATAGGATGGGTATTATTCTATGTTTTGAGGTTTGCGGAATCAAACTATTGGTTCTACTTTGTACGGTAGATATTAATATTTTACACGAAGCTTATACTTATTTACTTTGAGTAGTTTATATTATCAATCAAATCTCCACGATTAATCGTTCAAGCTAATAAAAATGTACCAACTCTTAAAAAAATACGGTCTATAAAATTACATTACCCGTGTACATTAAAAAACAGTATTTTCTTTAGGTTTCAATAAAAAAGCGAATTTTTTGTGAACTTTACTTCAACTTCTCTCTGAAACACGTAAATCCGATAAACAAATCAAGATTACTATGTTTAACGACTTACCCTTACCCTATTTCCCAAAATAATGCTCCACACGAATTATTACTTCGAAGGAAAAATTGTAAATTCTATTAACATGGACAAGGTAGGACTAATTCCTCATTTTAACATAGAAATGTTGTGGGGTATTATACCAGGGGGGAATTACTTCGGGTATTACGATAATACACTACAATATTCACCATTTCCTATCTGATAATCTTAACCAACATTAATTCAGAAATGTTTTATTTTCATTAGGGCAATAAAATTTCCCGTTTTAATTCCTCCCCCGGAATAATCCCCCTCCGTTTTAATTCCCCCCTACCTTTCCATGTTGTAATTCTATTATCTTTTCCATGTTAATAGAATTTCTAATTTTCCCTTCAAAGTAATAAAGCCCCAGGGGAATTAAAACAGGAAATACGGTAACATAACAAATCCCTTGTTTCCAATATTACATCCTTAATTAGAGAACAAAATTTACCAAATGTGGCATAACAATTTAAGACAAATACCGTATTTCCGGAAATTACTCCCCCTCGAAAAATCCCCCTATCCTTTCCATATTAAAAATTAAAAGTCGCCCTATCTTCCCTTTAAAATGTTAAAAGTTTTTCTAATTTTTGCTTTGAAAATTACCTCCCCCGGGGGAGTATTTTCCGGAAATACGGTATTTCTTTTGACTGACCATCGTGTAAATAGTTCATTTATTTTTTAAGGATACTTCCTCTAACCAGAACCCACTAAAAACCCCCATAACCAACTCCCAGTTCGGAACCCTTTTTCCACTTTCTCCCAGATTATTTTTAATATAAAAAGGGAAAGTGAAGGGAAAGCGGTTTAAAGTTTGGTTTAAGGCTAATATTTGGTGGCTAAAGTAGGAGAAAGCTGAGAAGAAGATGATAAGATTTTGGAGTTTGAAGATGATGATGATGATGGGAGTGGGTGACTGACTGAGAGTAGTGTCAATTTGGGTGATGATGACATGACAATTTCCAGTAGCCCTCTAGAGAGAGTGTCATCCTGGACGAACACATTTGTCACTTTCCCTTGTACAAAGCCTCATCAAACAGAATCCTTTTTATTAGCACTCCTACCCACATCACATATCTCATACCAAAAACACCCTTCCTGTTTACTTTAACTCCCCTTTATACTCTACTCCTACTTATATAACATTTTACAAGCAAGTGGAAAGTTATTTAGGGTAAAATTATACAGAGTTAAGACATTTTTATAGACGTCTGGGGATTTATTCTTGAGCGGAACTCAGTCTTTGTCTGTGTAGCTGCTTTGGGTCAATAAGTTCATAAGATGACCTAGATAAGGTCAAAGGTTAGGTAACGTTATATTATTTAACTTGGCAGTGAAGGTAATAAACTAATCGAAAATAATTAGATATATCCCTTGCAGAGCCATGTATTGATGGTTTTGATGTTTAATTCCAATTTGTGCATAGATGTCCAGACTAACTACACTCCTTACACTTGTAATCCAAATTCAAAACTTATAAACTTACATTTAATTTGCAAGTTTTCAGGAACAAAAGTCTGGAAAAACTAGCTACAGGTACTAGGTAATTCACACTTTTTTTATACGAGTTGATTATCTCTGGAACCAATCCCAATATTAATATCCCTACCCAACTAGCTAAAAAATCTAGCCACTTTCCTTTCATAATTTCATTAGGGATGTGTACTTTATTGAATGAGGATTCTGAGAGTATGTAGAATAAGCTTGCTTGTGATTGGGATTTGTGTGAGAGTTTCGATCAGATTCTAAAAGGGAAGTGTTATGTTTGATGAAATGATTTCATTTTACTTACAGCTTTTTTATACCCAAAATTAGTTAAAAAAGGTTGGCAAATCTCCTCCTATTTCAAGGAAGGATAGGCTCAAAAATCCATCATCACAGCTCACAGAGAATTAAAAAAATCCAAGGTAATATTAAAGAGGTTCGTATTAAAATTGTATTGTAAAGAGCAGTAGTTACATGGAAATATTTCTGTTGAGGGGAGAGTGAAACTAGGTTAAGCTATCAAAAGCTTAATGTTGGATTCCCTGTTAGGAGTTTAATCTCTGATTTCCCGTAAATAGAAACATACCCATCTAATCTATGCAGTTTTAATTCCTCTAAGGAATTCCGTTGCAGAAGGTATGATTTCTAGAGGATTTAAACCCGGAAATCAGGTTATTAGAAAAGGTAACAAGTGCAAAGGCCCAACACTGGAACGTGTTACACTGTTCTTTACTGCGGGAGAAAGTAATTTCCGTTTTTACCCGCATCGGAGACAAGTTATCCGAGGTTAGAGTCCCTGAGCCTTTGCATTATGTCCCTGTGTATGTCATGGCATGGCACTTATAAGCTGTGAAGTTGCATAGGATCCCTGAGTCTCTCATCCGGTTAAAAACTGCATAAATTCAGGGGTATTACACCGAAAAAGATGATCCTACCCTGATGATAATGATGAGAGTCATAATGACATACATTCTTATCCCAATTGTGTAGCCACCCTAAGGTTAAAGTAAACTACAAAGTATGCCACTTGTACTTCAATCTCTTATAATAATACAAGGATCATCATCCAGAAGGATCATTCCTTCCTCTTCTCCAGAATTCAATATTTTAACCCGGATTTATTCACATCTTTTTTACCACCCTACTCTCTCTCTCTCTTTATTTCTAAAAAGGGTTTATCTATGCACCTATTATGTAAGCTGTCTCCAACTCGTTGCAAGTATTTTATTTATAGGCGGAAGTAAACCTTACCACACTCCGATGTAGATAGATATGTCTTCCTTAAACTAAGGGAAAGTGGGAGAAAGATAGGGAGGAGACAAGATGTGGATGAAATGTCTTTGTCTCCGGATGTTAGTTCCGTCTGTTGGCTAATCCTTGATTACATCACACCTTTCCATGTCCTTATCCATAAAAAATGATCAAGCAAGGTGGGCTATTTTACATTTATAGGGTAACTCTATGGGGGTGTGGTCTTTACTTTGAACTTTTATCTTTGATTTTTTATCTTAGACCGAACCCTTTGCTATATCTTCCTCAAGGTTTCAAACTTTACAAGTAATGTGGTTGTTCTACAGTCGAGATTTATGTGAGGAATAATAGATATTTTATTTTATAGCTGCTGAAAAAATTACATCCTATGATTTAGGATGGAATTAAGATTACAATGCAATGGAGGTAGTAAGCTACGCAGAAAACTAATTATTGTTGGCATTTCTTATCTTGAAATAAACCCGTTTAATAGCCGCTATTTAAGACTGAATTGCCAAAAAAGTAATCTTCTCTCTTGACCTGATTCCCAACAAACAAATCCACCAACAATCCCTCTGTAAACCTTGAAGTTTCCATCCATATTTCTCAAGTATTTTGCAAACACCGTCACTTGTTTATTGTTTCACAAATGTTAAGCTCTGTTTTACTCAACCCAATCAACCCTGAACCACGTAATTTCACCAGAACGAGAAATGTCCCTTTGAATCCAGGGGATTTTAAAGGTGCGGCTTTTTAATTGTCTTTATTTTAGGTAAATTCTGTCAAGAAGGATCTTGTATTGTTAAAAATAAATTGTCTGTAGGGGATTCAAGGGTGCTCTTAAACAGAACTATTGTCTCTTGCATGATTCCGTGTATTTATTTATTTAGTTCTTCTAAACTTCTGCAAAATCCTTGTGGTTTCTAAGTTGAATAAAAGTCAACCGCAAGTAAGTCGGTCGGAAGATTTAGATTTTCTCTGACTTTCTCCTCAAGGACAGAGATCTTGTGCCTTCTTCCTTGTCACCAACTTAACGTCTTATATTTCTCTTAACTGTGACGCACTGGAAGATAATAGTCCCCCGGGGGAAGGATTTCGCAATATTCAACTTAGACACATGTAGCATAGCATAACTCCTTGGATTGGAAGCGATTCAAGACCACAAAGTCGAGAACTAGACGAGTAGAACTAGAAAGTGGAGGTTTTAGGGAAGTTTTGTGCAAAAAGATACATTTTATGGAAGGAATTATTTTTTGTAGATTTATCATGAAACTGGAGTATTCAGGGCAAAA
The DNA here is from genome assembly GCA_034682405.1 of Hydroisotoma schaefferi. NCBI lineage: Eukaryota > Metazoa > Arthropoda > Collembola > Entomobryomorpha > Isotomidae > Hydroisotoma > Hydroisotoma schaefferi. The sequence goes on along the minus strand of JAQFZX010003360.1, from coordinate 2,366 downwards.
CATTATAATAGTTTTAGAGGAAGGAGAAATTCTTCAGAAATCACTTTAAAATTGAGTTACTTTTAGTAAGTTTGGAAAAGGGGAGATAGGTTTTAGTATAAATAGTATAATTATTCTGGGTTCTACATTAGAATTAGAAGGAGGGGTGGTTATATTAGGAATTAGGACTATTGGAATAAAGTGGTCGTAGAGTAGAAGTGTCCTCATCTCTTCATTTATTCTTCCGTGCCTATTTACATTATTCGAAGGATTCTTATCTTGATTTGCCTTGGCTCTTGATTGGGGTTTGGATTTGAAGCGTGCACAAGTACACGTAATGGAATTGCCTACCAGCTCATTTCTACTGTCCCTTTCCCTCTCTTTCTCAAACTGTAGAGGTCTTCTTGCATTGTATCCAGTTTTATAATACGGGATAGTGCAAAACCTAAGTAGTCGTAAAGCAATTGTTGGAACTAGAAGTAGGAGTAGTCGGAGTACTTTTGAAGTAAAATAGCTCAGATATTGTAGCAAAGAACTTTTTGAAACAGTGGCAGTCGTAGTAGTAGCATTTAAGTAAGATTCATAGGTGTATAGAAAAGCAATGTAAATAATAGTAGTTGAAACAGTAGAAATGTAATAGAGTAGCAGGATTTAATTTAGTTTAATAGTAACAAAAATAGTAGTGATATTGGTAGATGTGATAGTAGTGGTAGTGGTAGTATTAGTAGTAGAAGTAGTAGTAGTAGTAGTAATAGTAATAGTAGTAGTAGTAGTAGTAGTGGTAGTAGTAGTAGTAGTAGTACGGAAAGTATGAAGAGTTTAACAATCTGATTGTCTGATTAGAGAGAGAGAGACAGATTTAGATTCCAGTGTCTATGTTTTGTGGAATTGGATTGGAATGGGAGTGGGAATGAGAAGGGAAAGTCCCTCCTAACTGAATCAACCTCACGGACGACGAACACCCTGGAAAAAATATGACTTTAATTTATTAGAAAGAAAGGAGTTCTTCCCTTGAAGGTTGGAGCAATCAGGGAAAGGAAATAAAAAGGAAAATCACTTTTACGAAAAGTCATAATTTGCATTTTTTTTAAACCTAAAGGAATGAAGGTTTTTGGTGAAATCAGAATCCTAAAAGACAAAGGACGTTATTCGAATCTAGATTTAAATATAAACTACACACAAGTCAGGTTGAAATGTTCCGTTTTTGTTAATATATTTTGTCTTACTGGATGTAGTTTTTAATGATGTGCCTTTGGCCCAATTTTGGCTGAATTTAAACATTGGAAATGACGATTGATAATTTAGCTTATTTATGATTATTTATTACTGAATATAGGTTGAGTTTGGAACCTGTATTTCACTTCCGATTAAAGCTTCAACTCGTTACTAAAGTTAAACTGTAAATACAATAAATACGTCATCAAAAAATCTACCTGATATTTAACATGACCCATTTCTAAGGAAGGAACCCCTTCCACTAATGCTTTCCAGTTTTGTTTAGATTTTTATCAAAATCTTTTCCAAAGTTTGGCTTCCATTCATCCGCATCCCTTGTCAAAATTAATGTTAGTTTGGACGGAGTAAAAACCTCATTCTATCTAACTATTCCATTCAACACTTGCATGTTTATTGGAACAACCTAAAGATAAAAAGAACTTTAAAGATACGTTGGATTGTAACAAGATTTATAAAACTAAACGAGGCGAGGATCAAACAGATTCTAGTAATAGAAAGTAGAAGTACTGGTAGTAGTAGAAGTAGTAGTAGTAGTAGTAGTAGTAGTAGTAGTAGTAGTAGTGACTGTGTCAATAGTAGCATCAGAAGTAGTATAAGTTGGAGTAGCAGTAGAAAAATTGTAAGTAGAAGTTGTTAGTTCGTAGGAACCCAGATCCCGAGTTTCCGATTGGGATAAAGACAAGAGAAAAAGGTATGATCGTTCTAGAGATCAATCTCAATCCTCACAAATCCGTCTCTTCCCTTTTTTGAACAAATACAAATATTCAATCGGTGGACTACGTACGAACATCCAGTACCCGTAGTTCTGATTTTGTTCTCTGTCCTCCTGCCTTTTTATCCGGGCATTAGATTAGATCTCATATCTTTAGTAGAGACGATCTATCCGGCAATCTATCTCTCCAGGTTTACAATTTCTTTTACAGTAGGAAACAGGTCCACCGGATATTATCTACCTCACTGGATAGAACTATCCTAATCGATTGTATTGTAATCTTTTTTTACAGCTTTTGTGTGCAGGTCACGAGGAAGTAGTGAACCGAGTCCCGGGTGAAATACTACCCGTCTACTAGTACTACTACTACTTCTACTACTACTACTACTACTACTACTACTACTACTACTACTACTACTACTACTACTACTACTACTAC
>JAQFZX010003359.1:0-12801 GCA_034682405.1 Hydroisotoma schaefferi | reverse complement strand
ACTATTTAAAACCCCCATTGTTGGCGAGTTATTGCTATCGAAGAAGACTAAAACCCTTAGTCCCTCGCCAGCAATACATTGAATATAAGCTTCTGTTGCTGTTCTGTTGTTGTAATCAAATGATAGAATAATAGAGATAACTTCCAGTTTATGAAACTGTTATATTGCTAAAAAAACCCCGAAAATTTATCTTCAGCGCTTTAGACTTTATTTAATGTATTTACACTTTCAAAGAAGGTGTAATAATTCTATTTGAGTTCTTTTTCATAATCCGATTCCATACCGTTGGTAAATTACTTAAAGCTTTTTTTTTTTATTTAATTTTACTTTGATTTCGAATACATTCTTTAACTCTCACCACATCCCTGTTGCCTGTTTAGACCGTTCTATAGGAGTATAATCTTAAATATACTCTGATAATCTAAAGCAAAACTACTCATCTTATCTTCTCAATTCCTATACTTTATTTAGGCGCATTTAATTACTGTAATTTCCAATAAATCACTTTCCGTTCTTGAGGATGAAATCGATAATTCCCAGCGTGGAACTGTCGTGATTCCCCTTAGCAGTTCCGGCAAGTTCAGGTTCAATCGCTTTGGCTAGTTCTTTTCCCAGTTCAACTCTGCCAATATGAAGACATAATGTTAAACCTCAATGTTAATTTTAAAAACGAAGAAAGTAAGTATCAAGATTTCATATACTGCTCACCCCCATTGATCAAAAGAGTTAACATTCCAAATGACCCCCTGAACAAAAATCTTATGCTCATACATTGCAATAAGCAGACCTAAGGTAAATGGGGTCAATTTCTTAGCCATGATAAGATTCGTTGGCCGATTTCCTGGGAAGAACTTGTGAGGTCGGAGTTCTTCAGGGATTGATGGCGAAGGTTGAGTCTTCCCGATCATCAACGCTTCAGGTTGGGCAATTAAATTTGCAAGAAGTATAGAATGATGGGAAATCCCTGAGATATCCTCTTTTTTCTGGACGAATCCAATGAAATCTGAGAAATTGGAAGTAAACTTAAGAAATGTCTGAGATTTACGAGAGCAAATTATAACTACAGTACAGTTTCAGCTATTAATTAAGGATTTATTTCTAACCTGCGGGTACAATTCGAGTTCCTTGATGAAGCAGTTGATAAAAGGCATGTTGGCCGTTAGTACCAGCCTGTCCCCAAAGAACTGGCCCCGTATTGTAGGTAGTTACACGAGCTCCCGACAAGGTCGTAGACTTTCCATTAGATTCCATATCCGCTTGTTGAAGATAGGCCGGCAACTTGGAGAGAAATTGGTCATAAGGAAGAACTGCATGGGATTCATAACCTATGACGGAGTTGTACCAGACGCCCAAAAGAGCAAGTAAAACCGGAACCTGAAATGTCATCCTTGTTTAAAATCCTTGTCTTTAGAATGTCAAGATTTTTACGGGAAAAAAACCTCACGTTTTTCTCCAGAGGTGCAGTTTTGAAATGCTGGTCCAAAAATCTAGCCCCGTCCAGCATCTTCCTGAAATTGGCAAATCCGCTTTGCAAAGCGATAGAAAGCCCAATAGCTGACCAAAGGGAGTATCGCCCTCCGACATAATCCCAGAATTCGAAAGTAGTCTCAATCCCAAACTCCTGAACCTTCACCAGGTTCGTGGAGAGTGCGACGAAATGCTTTGAAATCGCTTTTTCATCTTTGGCCTATAGAAATTCCAATAACTTCCGGTTACTTTATGCTTTAATTTGGAGAAAGTTCTCAGTTTAGTTAAGATAAGCTGCAGAGTGTATTATTGTAAATACCTTCTCTAAAAACCATTTCCGAGCAGATTGGGCATTAGCGATGGTCTCTTGAGTAGTGAAAGTCTTACTTGCAATGATAAACAAGGTTGTTTCGGGATTGACAACTTTCAAAACCTCAGTAAGATGGGATTCATCCACGTTAGAGACGAAATGAGCCTTTGGTCCTATCTGGTACTGGGTAAGGGCTTCACTAACCATGCATGGACCCTATAGGAGTTTTAAAATTATGTAACTTTTATTCCACAAACCTTTCCTGATAATTTTCACTACCTTAACCTTTATCATTTCGTTTTTTCATGCATTTAAAAATAAATAAACTGCAAAAACATCTTTCAATAGCAAAGTTTACATATCCATTTCTGTAAATTACTTTCCCAGTAACCCATACTTGTGTTTAATTTAAACTCAAATCCTAAGCATGCATTTACCAAATGCCCAAACAAAGATCCACTAACCAAATCCGAACCCCCGATGCCAATATTGACCACATCGGTTATCTTCTTGCCCGTAAAACCCGTCCACTTCCCACCGATAACATCATCGCAAAACTGTTCCATCTGTTTCAAAACCTTACTAACATCCTCAATAGTATTTTTCCCATCAAGAACGATCGGGGGATCCTCAGGTCGAGCCCGTAAAGCTATATGCAAAACTGCCCTGTTTTCAGTGGTATTTATCTTTTCAGCCGAATACATCGCATCTCGCCGTTCCTCGACCTTCCGGGACTTTGCCAGGTCCACGAGCAATTTTAGAATTTCATCAGTAATAAGATTTTTTGAAAAGTCCAATAAAAGTGGACCACCCCCATCCGGACATGGGAGCTCTACTTCCAAGCTGCAAAAAACATAAAGCTTCTTTCATGCATAAATCAACCTTAAAAATGGAAATACATTTGCCAGTGAAATAAGCTCATTTTCTAGTAATCTCCCCTATCATTTTTTTTATATAAAAAGTCTCAATCTAAATTAAGTAAAATATACCGTATTTCCCGAAATAACCCCCCCTCCACTGGTATAATGCCCCTCTACCTGTTTTATAATGTTAAAATTAAAAATTTGCCCTATCTTGTCCATGTTAATGGAATTTACAATTTTTCCTTCAACGTAATGTAATCATTCCCCAGGGGCATTATTTCGGGAAATACGGTATGATAAATCATGTAGTACTTCACCAATTCTTGGATCAGATCTAATGCTAAATTGTTATATATTCAACCCCTTTTATAAATGTTGTATTGAACAGATTAGCAGAAAGTGATAAAGATGGACAGGGTCTGGCCGTTCTGGTTGTTTAATGTAGCTACTGTGGGAATAATAACACTTGTAAGAAATGAGGATGAAGATGAAGACAATTAATTATTGTTCCAATTCCAATTTCCAATCCAATGCAATTTTTCTGTAACTTTACCGAAAAACCTACAAAAAGACTACAAAAAGACTAAAAAAACTACCCACATTAAAATATTTTTTATTTTTTCCAACCTAAATTTCTTAAATCTGTCCCCATCTTTTTGGAAAAGTTCCCTCAAGTCCAACTTTCCACCTTGATCTTTATACAAAGCTGATAACTTTGCATAGACCGGATCTTCCGTAAGGATCGGTTGGGCCATTTTGTATTCCTTGTTTTTTCAAAATATCTCTAAAAATATTTTAAATTTTTCCCAATAAGGATACCCTTTAGCCAATATCTCCTTCTTGAAGATAGAAATGTTCTTGAGCTCAATCTCAGACCGGCTCTCGTATCAGAAGAACCTTGACTATGACTTTGGTAGCAATCCCTATGCAAAAATTGCAATATGCAATATGAAATAGGATTTCATTTAACATGGGAATGGGAAAAATCTACTTGAACTTGTGACTATGAGACGAGGAAATTAATGGTTCCACTTCAACTGGATTTTTTTTTACCGATAGTCGATAACCAAAAGGTTTTTAGGTTTATGGTATGATCTGGTTGAATTCAATTTCATAAATTAGCCCGGAGCCCTGCCAAGCCTTGCAGTAGGCTAGGTTATTAAATTGATGATTAGATTAAGAATTATTGGTATTAAATAAAACTATACTTGGCTGGGTTGGGTTTGAGGTTGATTACTTTTTAGGCGTATCCTACTTCAGTCAACGACTCAACACTAAGGAAAAAGGATGCATAAATGTAATGCAGCAAGTTGAAATGCTATAAATTTAATTCAAGGTTTTGCTTTTGATACGTTTAATTTGTAAGACTGAACGTCAACTGAAGTTCATAGACGTGGCTCATTCATTGAATGGTTTTTAGGCATTCAACTTTTGATAATAAACTTTAACTTTTTGGGGAGGATTTGCTAGTTTCTTTTCTCAGATATGAATATTGGTAAAAGGTTTAAAGAAAAGAATAGTTCACTCTGTTGGGACTATTCAATTCGAAATTAAATTTTTTAACATCTCATTTACACTGCAAGGACACCAAGTAATTGGAGGATTTCAAACTATTATTTGGTCAATTCAATCCCAGATTTTTCGTCTCAATTTTATTTATGAATTTTTTTAAAGTTGCTTTGCTGGTATTTACATTGTTAAAGATTTCATTTTAGATTCTACTTTTTGTTCATACAATTTCATTCAGTTTACCCATTCAGAAATCCTATACTGAACTAATCATCTTTATAGGCTTAAAGCAAGAACCATGCAGTCTTGCCCTTTCCACTTTAAAATAAAATTCTGCAGCAATATGGAGAGAACAAAACTGACCAGCGTTCATTTATTCATGTCTACTTCAAAAAATGCAAAATTAACTTAATAACAAAACAATGTCACAGATTAGATTTTTGTCTCCTCCAATCTCCAAATAGCGACATTTTCTGCTTCACAAATCCCAACATAAATAAATGTCTATTCAGTCCATCGGTGAGTACAATGCTGATTAGTACACACATAATACAGCCTCATTTCATCCTGTAATACAGAAAAATAAAGCACAAATTATAATAAAAAAACATACGTAGATTTTTTGTAAAAATCAATAAACCAGTCACTTTCGCTTACTTCAGCACGCCTAGTCTGAGCCTGGAAAAACACTGCTTCTTTATTCTGACATTTAGGACAAGGATGGTCTTCCGTTCGAGGAAGGGTCGGGTCTGAGATTACATCGCTAACAATATGTGTCAACTCACTAAAGAATAATAAAGATAACCATACATTAACTCCCATATAGCTTTCCATATATCATCTAAATTAAATAGGTTATCATTTAATATTATAAATCCTTACTCAATTTCATGGGTAATTTTATTCACATAAATGCAGTTATTGTCTGCCAACTGCTTATAGTCACAATTCCGACACTGAAATACAAATAAATAACCACCAGAAATCCTCCATTAACTCTGAATTTAATTTTCAAACACAAAATCAACAGCCCTTTACGTAAAAACTTACAGCATAAAGAAGTTGTCGATTTTCCTTATCTTCGCGTGGATACAGCATGTTATTACTGGAAAAAAACAACAAAATAACCATAAGAAAGTGTCAACTTTTTAAGAAAAAATACTAAAACTGTTTTATTTTAAAAAAAACTGTTTTTTTCCAAAATTCTTACCACTCCGGACAAAATTTAATTCCAACAAAAGCCGGACCTTGGCCAGCCTGAGCTGCATCTACGCTCATTCGATTCATCTTTATTACCTCTTTTCTTTACCTCTTCTACAAAACGAAACTCTTGTAAAAAAAAACCTCATAAAACCTCACAAAACCTCTAAAAAACCTCACAAAACCTCATAAAACCTCACAAAACCTCACAAAACCTCACAAAACCTCTTAAAATCCTCTTTAAACGGTTAAAAACTTTCAAATGTTTTCGTTTTTCGACTAAAATAAATTCTCAGAGCAAATAATCCTCCACACTTTAGCTTTCCTCTCAAGAAAAAGTAAACAAGCCGGGGAAGTGGAGCCGGTTTTTAAAGGCGCTAATTTTAACCTTCTCCTCTTCTACTTTATGATTTTTATTTTTTACTGAAAAGTGAAAAGTAAGTTTCGAAACTTCCGTGTTTTTATCAGTTTTAAAATGAAAAATGAAGTAGATTTTGAGCAGATTTCAGTAGAATTGGAAAGTATTCTTTATCCTCGTCCACAACCCGTCAACTTCACCCGATCACCAAAGTGTTTGTGTTTTTAAATTGTGTTTATTTTGTCCTAAAACAAATAGGCCATTCTGCTCGGGGAATACGTCCAAATTGAGTAGAAGAAGCGGCGGTTTAGCTAAGAACGCTTACCGTTGACCTGTAAAGAATCCTGATAAGCGTTCAGCGCAGCGTCTAAAGGCGCCATGTCTTTCCTGGATACTTTTCCAAAAACCCCATCCCCAGAGGAAGTGCTTTCCGAGCTACAAAGGTTCCTGGCAGGAAGCTGTCCAAATCCCCAACCGCACCAGCAGAATCCAGTTCCTTCGTCTAAAGGGATCAAGGGAAAGATTAAAGGTCAATCTGGGAGTAAAGGTCAACCTGCTCCTGTACAGATGAGCATGAAGGAGTTGATATACTCTGGGATGTGGCTCGTGAGGCATCTGCCCGTTGCAAGGGATTCCGTTTTTGAGTTTATTTCCGTAACTTATGATGAATTTGTTAAGGAGTATCTCTCTCAAGTTGAAGTACGCAACGTTTATACCTCCTTTTTGATGATTTTATAAGATTTGGGTGGGTAATAAGTTGATCTTTTATATCTTAGGGGAATCCACCAAAGTTCACGGATGACGACACGAAGCTCTTGGATGAAATTAATGACGCTTTTATAATATTTTTGGAGGGGAATGGAGAAATTTGGGCACCTATTTTATCCCAATGGACCCTCCACCTTTTAGGTCAGCTTTCCCAGGATTACTCTAACCGACCTGCGTTTGGACACGTTCAGAGCGTTAATGAAGTAATCCATTTGTGGATGGGCTCAAAGGCTGTACGGAGTTTGTTGGACTTGACATCACGATGTCTTACTTGCAGAGATCATGCCAATGCGGATGCTTTCATTTCAGCACTTTTAGGTCGGTTGAATAGTACTAGATGTTTTAAATAAGTTTGAAAGGTTTCATTTGTATTTATATGTTCATTTATACAGATACAAGTGCAAGTCACAGTCCTCATTTCGACTGGGTGGTTGCTCATGTGGGAAACTCTTATCCACAGACTGTAGTTAGCCAAGTTTTGAACTTAGGCCTGCAGAATTTCTCTAGTAATCCACCAATGGTTTCTAAACTTAGTTCTGTAGTTGGAATTCTTGGACATTTAGTCACAACTCATGCTAAGGAAGTACAGCATGCTTTTGACCAAACTTTACAGGTTTGTTGTGAAGAAACTTTCACTATACTTTTGATATATTAGAAAAATAAGTATCTGACGTTAAATTTCCGATTGTATGTTTTTACAGCATGGACTTTCAGACAATAATCACATGGCGGAAAAGTTCTCAGTCCCGTATCTTCTTCAGATGTGTTCATCTTCCGCTACTTTATTAGACGTTTTAATGGATAGTGCATTACCAAGAGGTAATTTTATTTTCCTGTTCCAAGAATTTTAAAAAATTATGAAAGGAGGAGGGCAACAAATTATATGGAACTTTTATTGATTTTAGTGAAAGAAGAAACGTTACAGAAATTGAGAACTTTAGTTCCTAAGTGGATTCAATTACATTTTGGCGGACATGAGATTGCTATTGTGGCTTTAGTGACTCATTTAATATTGAAAAGCTCCAGGGGTCCTAAAGTATTGGAAATACTAATGACAGGATGTAAAACGTGGTCCAACCCAATTCAGCAGCATGCTAGAAAATTACTCGGTAAGAAATTCAAGTTTCAGTTTACTATTGTGGGCTACCTCTACCCTACCTACAATTTTGTCTCTTAACTTCTTCCAGACCACTTTACAGCGGAAGTCTCTTGTATGGCCTATGAGTCCGACTCTACGCGAAAAGATTTAACAAAGAACTTTCCCTGTATCTCAGCGATGCGTGATAATGCATCAAGTATAATCAGTTTCCTAACCGACCGTGATACCCAAGTTTGTAGAACGGCTAAGCAATTTGTAAAATTGCTCTCCCTTTACGACGGTCCTGCGATAGGAATCGATGCTATCTGCTACTACCTTCGTGAATCTCAAGATGATCGACAGCTCTGGCATATGGTTGATCTAATCGGAATATTGGAAATGAAATATACCTCCATCCTCAGCGACAGTATACGAATTTTGGCAATCAAATCCGAGTCAATCCAATCCCGAAAGGTTTATTCATCCTCAACCTTGTCCGGCAAGGATAAAGCCGATCCATTAAGAAGCTGGGTGAATGTACTGAAGATAATAAAAACTGAAAGTATAGGCAACCGAGACAAAGTTAAACTCCCTATAAAATACAAAATGGGGACCGTGATTCAGGAAAACCTACTCAAACTAAGTCCACTGCTTAATGTTCGTAATAAAGATTTTTCAATGGAAGAAGCAACCCTACTTGTAGACATATTCAGTAGGATTCCCTACTTTACGAAAAAAGTCAGCTTTGGAACTCTTCTCCAGATCGAGAGACATTTGGTGGAATTCGTGTTCAAAGTTCTTTCAGTAAATAAGGAATCCCATACTGAAAAGGTGAAGAATATCTGTAACATTTCTAAACTGCTGCACGAGCTCTCAGAAGACATTTCAATACAAAGTGATGCTCTCCGTGGCCTAGTTCAGTACTCCTTACACCCTGAATGTAAGCAGCTATTCATTCCCCGAGTTGTAGGCAATCCCAAGCTACATTACTCAGCCTTTGATTTCGATTGCATTGACGAGGGAGAAAATGATAATGAGTTTCAACCAGAAAAGTTCTCAATGTATGTATCCTTGCTTAAAGAGAATCAAAAGCGAAGTGCCTCAATAAGCGTGGCAGGGTCTCATGCTACTACGTTTCATTCGGGGAAACTGCTTAAAAATGGGATAAAGAATTGGTCCGCTTTGCCCAAAGTATTGATAAAGGAGAATGCTCAAGCGTACAGTAATTTCGAACTTTTTCTAAGTGTACTGCTAAGTGTATGCATGGCCGTGCCAACAAATCCACGGGCGGAAGAGATATTCGAAAACAGTATTGAAAGGATTCAGGCAAATCCGAAGGAGAAAGGTCAACACGTTTCGGTCGAGGCTATGAGGAAGGTTGCGCTATTATTGGTGGAAATTGTGTCTCCTGACGTTATGTTTAATGGACTGCCCTGGCCAGAAGAAGAGTTTTCAAAGGTAGTAGTATTGCGTTTGTTTGATGGCTTTACTAATGTTTTCCTGGAAATGTTTGTTTTGTACGAAAAGCAACACCGGAGCAATAGATGATTATGTTTTCGGGTCAATTCCAGGTACAAGTTGAAAGAGATCTACAAATCCGGCGAGCGTTTGAAGAACATCCTTACCTCTGGGATTTATTGGAAGTTGTTGCAAACCATTGTCCTTCCCTGTGCTATTGTTCCGTCTTGTTAAGGGCACTAATGGCCACGCTAATGGCTCACTGGATATCTTGTCAGGTTAGCATCATCTGTGTACGCATTTGTACTTGCTTTTTTAACTGCGGAGTGTAACTGTGTATAACTTGTTTCCCTGTTTTCCTTACAGGATGCTCCAGCTCGGAACTTCCCCTCACAATTGGAGTGGACAATCCGTTTGCTAACAATAATGAAAACTGGTCAACTACTCCCACCCCCTTTATGTTTCGTGGGTCAAACGGTCCATGAGTTGAGAGCCAGTGAGGTCCTAGGTCTGTTGAAGGACATCTGGGCTTTCATGAAAATGAACGTCCCTGTCCCAACTATTTTTATGAAGGACCCCACCGGAAAGAAATTTATTAGGAATCCGGAATACTCCAAAGTAGAAATTGCTTTCACTGAGAGGCTTAGACTGGTCGTTTTGAACAATGTTGACACCCTAGGATATCTTTACCCTAAACTATTCCCTGTGCAGATTCCATATGTAGAAGCTAATACTAGAAGTGAAAGTAATCCTGCGGCTGGTAGTAGTAATATTATAACAATAAATTGAATGTAAAAGTATGTTGTAGTTTATAGTTTTCTGAAAAGAATCTTATGTAAGATACGACATAGATATGCTTATATTTATTGCTTGTTGGAAAATTAATTTCCATAAAATATTTAAATTCCACTCCAAGTCCAAATTCCAATATTTCTGTATTTTTTTAGAGACCTTTATTTGTGAGTTCTGTCTTGTCTTAATCTATAATTCTAAATCCATCCACATTAAAGGGGTCCTTGACCAGCTGAATTACACACGAAGTACGTTATTTAGTTATAACGAACATCTCCAAACACACTTACACTACTACAATCAACTATAAACTAATTAAAATCGTTGCAATACATTAAAGGGCTACTTATGTAAGACTATCCGAATAAGTATTGAAAAAGATAACTCATGCTCAACCACCACAACATGACAATGGCGAACACGGATCACAACAACGGTAGTTTAACTACACAAGTTCTATTTATTCATTGGTTAAAACATCACTTCTACTCGTTTCGTACAAACAGTAAAGTAATCATTTGTATAACTACTGAGGAATATAGCTACCAAACTGGATACACACACCATATTAATTTAGATCCAAAATATGTACGACACGTTTTGACGTAAACTAATCGAAGTCAATCATAGCTTTACTGATTGGCTCAAGTGTAGCAAGAATTTCTACGCCTAATCATTTAATTACCTATATTACATTTAACTCAACAAACAGGGACTGGATACATTAGAAACTACACAAACATTTTTTACGTAACAGCTCAGAGGGAGGGAATATTTTATAGGTAGACCTTTCTCCATGCGAAGTACCCTGTATTTGTAGCTAAGGCCTACCCTTTCTGAGAAGAAATACCGATTCTCAATGACCATCTCGACGAGGTATTTCAAGGCGATACGTTTTGACATTTTCTACCCTCTTTTTGGAGAAATTACGATCGTAAAAAACATTTATCAAATTTAAAATACCTACCGACGACATTATTAGAGTCAATTAGATACTTATCGTTAATATTCTGTAATTTAAAATTTAACTGCTGCAGTTTGTAACGACTATAGAGCTAATAACATTAAGTTGCCATATTTATCATGCACCACCAAACTTTGGACAAATAAAACCAGTTAGACACGCTTATTAGAAACGGAGCAACGCAATCCGAACAATTCAGATTTCTACACTAATTTGCTACAAATGAAAATATGTTCTGAATAAATTCTTATGCATAACTTTTAGTTGGTAAGTTAAAGCTTTTAAGAAGTAAGAAAATGTTTTACTCTTTTGGGTTCAGATTTCAAATTATTTGCAAACGAAGCAATATTATTGTTGCCATTTGAACCATGAGAGTCTGGAGAAGAAGTTGGGGTCATCGAATCAAGTCCCACATTATGTGCTGAACCAGCATCGCTATGGCCGTTAACATTCATTTGTACTTGAGGGTTTAGCGAGTTGATTGAAGCCAAACCACCAAAAGGTGATTGTTGCATGGACTGGAGGACAAAATGAGAATATCGTCAATCAGAGGTACACTTTAATAGACGAGGATGACATTTATTCACGCATTGACTGCTATTTTAGTGTTACCTTTCCGATGACGGCAATAGGCACAACTCCCGATACTTGGGCAACTCGATGTTCCACGAGGTAAAACATGTATTCATCATACAATAGGCGCAGCAGGTGAAATGAACCAAAACTAGCTGCACTTCTTAGCGTAAGGTCTCGGATAATGAGGGAACTATATTAATAAACAAAAGTTGTGTAATTAGAAACAAAATATTTTCAGTAAATAATTAATTATGCTTGTTAAATACCTGTAAAAGGACCATTTGAGAAGGAAATGCCTCGCAGCTTGAACAAATCGAGGTGTATTAATATGTGGTTGTATAACTCTGTCAACAACCCCTTCCAGCCAACTACCCCATTGTTCAAGCGTTTGTTGCTGGGCCAAAGTGGCTTTAAAATCTTGTTCCAAGTTTGGTACAAAGTCCCCATCACAGCCGCAGACCCAGGAAGCCTATTAAAAAGCAGACGAGCATTAAGTTGGCATTTTATTTAAAATCATCCATGATAAACAAATCTCCTTGATAAAACTTGCCTGTTCTTCAACATTGTTGAAATCCACCCGATTAAGATCGGAGAGCATTTGAGTTATCTGATTCTGATTTTGCAGCACAGCTCTAGCCGCTTGAGCTAAATGATTCAAGGAAGTATACCTACGAAGGGTTTGTGCAAGAGAACTAACGGCAGCAACCTTGACAATAACGATGGCATCCGGATATCCATTCATCGCATTGGACATCCAGTTTTCCATAGTTTTAGCAAAGTTCCTTATCCCTTGTGTCATACTACCTGAAACCCGGCAAGGAAATAAGTTTACTTAAATATCTCAAGGAAAAAAGTATCAAAAGAAACAGGACTTCTGTTTATCCTTACTTGGAATGGGTCTCAACACATCTGGGAGGAGGATCCCGACAACTTTCTGATAAAAATTGTAGTCTGCCTCTTTACAGAAATGCTGAATACCTTTCATCTGGCACAACAACATCAACTTGGGTCTAAAATAAAAATAAAATAAAGTTTAAATTGCTCTAAAAGTCCACAGAAAAATAGGGTTAACTCATACTACACTAACTTCGGCAAGAGCTTTTCATAGTCCAGATTGCTCTGTTCCGCTCCTTCGCCCGCATTCCTCCAGAAGATCCTCCACATTGTTTCAATCTGACCGAGTTGAAAAGTAGCCACGACTTCCAACACAGTCTGGAAATCAAGCATTATAACATTCCATTTTATACAATATGACATTTTCAGTTCTGCCTCTGCTTTCTCTAGCCTTTCACCTCATTTCTATACGAAATAAATAGTGCACTATCATTCATTAGCTACTTTTTAAATGCTGACACATTGCATTCACCCTATCCTGTCTTTGTTGGTCCTAGGTCACTGGCCAGAAAACAGATTCCAGAAAACCTTTAGCCAGAAAACTTTATCCAGAAAAAACCGTAT
>JAQFZX010003358.1:0-12802 GCA_034682405.1 Hydroisotoma schaefferi | reverse complement strand
AAGCTCTATTTTCCAGAAGCGGTAGTAGTCACGAGAAAAAAACGCCCCTGCAGGGGCGCTTTTTGCCCCTGCAGGGGCGCTTTTTGCCCCTGCAGGGGCATTTTTGTGAATTGAAAAGAGGATATCTTTGGACGCTTAGATTCTCGTTTCGCAGGTTTAAACACAAGTGAGTTTAGAAAATTCAGCTTCGTCCTGGTGCGGAAAAAAATATTGTTCCAAAAAGCTCTATTTTCCAGAAGCGGTAGTAGTCACGAGAAAAAAACGCCCCTGCAGGGGCGCTTTTTGCCCCTGCAGGGGGATTATTTTGAATTGAAAAGAGGACATCGTCTAGACGGTCAGCTTCCCGTTTTGCAGGGTTGAAAAGAAGTGAGTTTGGAAATATCAGCTTCTTACTAGAGCGGAAAAAGTCCTGTTGCTTAGCCAACTATTTTCGAAAAGAAGCGATATTTTGGGAAAGCAGTAGGAGCCACGAGAGAAAAGCGCCCCTGCAGGGGCGGTTTTACCCCTGAACGGGCATTTTTGTTAATTGAAAAGAAGAAGCTGAAAAGAAGAAATTGCAATTGGAGAAACTTTTATCTATTTACTGCTTTTATGTTTCCAATTCTTCGGGTTTCTGAATATTTTTATATGTAGTATGGGGTCCCAAGGCTATGAACAGAATTGTAATTCGGCTTACGAACAGGGACTGACTTATATCAAGCGTAAGGATTTGGAAGTTTTTTCTTTCAAAGCAGTACTAAAAAAATATTATATTTCTGGCTAGCGTGTTAAGAAGCTTTGCTAGCCAGTCAACATAATTAGTCGTATCAACGCCTGAACAAATTGTACGTTGTGCATATATGGTTTTCCGTTGTTGATCTTTTATTAGACTACGTAATCTAATATGGAGACAGATATGAGGATATGAATATTACAGCCAGCAATAAATAATTGAACTAACTTGAACAATTGTTCTGCAAACGAGTTGGAATGAGCTTGCTTACAACAGTTTTCATTAATGGATATGCACCTATCCATTAAATGAGTGTCATTTTTGACACTAATGGAGTACTTAATTCGTGTATAACTTTGTAAGTTTAATCTTGGTATTAACTTGCATGGGAAATCAGAGCATGCAAACGTTACATGAATTTCCAACCCAAGAAGAGTAAACGATCCTCTTTAATATACCAAGCATTGCTTAAAATAAGTTTAACATGAAGTTTTCAATGTAAGAAATTAAGTGGACCATGCATTAAGCCTGTCAACTAGCATCTCTATCATTTTGGATTGTTCTTAAGAAATGACATAAATGGTATAGTAAGGCTCATTGACCATAACAAAAAGGTGACGTGTACACCTCTTTTCTCGTTTCGTTAGGTCACACTTTTATGAGTAAGTGAAATGATTATGTCATATACTTCGTAAAATATTACTGCCAACTCGACATAGTTCATTTTAATTTTATAAACTTCATTTTACGAGTCTGTTTTTTTTCAAAATCTTCAAAATGAGCAAGCGACAGCATGGTGTTAGAAAAAAGATTCCTTGTCCATTCTGTAATATTAAAATAGTCGACTACAATTTAAAAGAACACATATCTCGAATGCATCAACAAAAAAGCACGGATCCATCGCCCACTTCTGCAAATGTATTACCTGGTCCATCGAAATTGCAGCAATTCGGTTTTTCTGTGGCTAAAGTGGATATTACTAAAACTGGGGACCAACCGAGAGCACTCGCTGATGAAACGAAAGCTGCAACGAAACCCCTCAGTTTTGATAAAGTAATTTATTCTATTTTTTTAACGCAGTAAATTCATGCCAGGCAGGTTGTTCTGCAACCTCAACTATCTTAATAAATCTGCAGTTAGTGGAATTGAAGAACCGTTAATATTTCTAGCCGTCAATTAAAGAATGCACAAAATATTTGTACTTAATACGTTTAAATTATTAAAAAAACTTTTAAACAGTTTTAAGTAGCTTTTTCTCCTATTGCTATCTTCTACAATATATCCAAGCTCGTGAATCTTATGATAGACACTAGATACGGTATGTTTTTCATGCAGTGCATAACATGCTTATCAAGAGAAGCAAACACGCGTTGCAGGAAGATTTGTCCTAGAGTTATTTCGACGATGTTTTAAACCACCTTCGTTTTACAGATTTTGGACCCTCATATCACTAAAAAGATAAAAACAGATGAAAAGGAGAGCAAAATTCCAACCTTAAGCACTGCGTTTCTTAGGGGTATGACCCGTGAGGTAAACTACTGTCATTTTGTGTACTTATACAAAAATAACTTTTGGTTTAAACTTTTATACTGCACTTTCTAGAAACTTGGAAAATTTAAATATACTGGCTCGAGTGAAACTAAAGACATAAAAATAGACAAAGATGTCAAAGCTGGAACACCCACCCTTCAGACTTCATCATCGTCTTCATCTCAAAGTCATTCAGTTCCAATTGTATCAGAAGAGACCTTGCTTAGTGTTTTTGTGGAGTTGAGAACTGCAAAATCTCCTCAAGAAATACGTAACACGTTGGCACCGCTTGAAACTGAAATTATGCAAATCCGAGAAAACCTGTATCAAGCAGAGCCTCAACTTTTTAGTCCAATAACAATGACACCGACACAGCCCTTCTCAGCCTTTCTCCGTACTGATATTGAATCGCATTTCCAAGCAGTAAAAACGCCTTCAGATGGCAATTGCTTCTATGATTCAGTCTCAAAGACGTTATTTGGTAATTCAAGTTATACACATCAAATTCGACTGGCCATCCTGCATGAATTTGTTAGAGAAGAGATGAAAATTCGACAAGTAACATCAGCAATGGGTACCGCTTACGAAGGGATTTTGAATCCATTAAAAACCCTACCACAACGAAGTAACGAGGGATGGGCGGATGAATCGGTGATGTTTTTCGCTTCGGAGGTACTAGGTAGACCTATCTACTCTCATGAACCTTCCATTGTACTTGGTTCCAAGGGAAATACGCAACTGTTCAATTCCAATCCAGCTAATCTAGAAAAAGAACCAATTGTTCTAATGTACAAAGCTTCCCATTTCATGCCACTAATGCCAAAAGAACATCACGCTCCGCGTTTATTCCCAGCAATAGAACCATATGGACAAATCCAGCACAAATACATTCGACCCTCCGGACCTTTGCTGATTTCAGAAGAATTCTTAAAAGGAAGAGCTGAACACGATCAAGACCTTTTAGAAATAATTGAACAAAC
Organism: Hydroisotoma schaefferi; assembly: GCA_034682405.1. NCBI lineage: Eukaryota > Metazoa > Arthropoda > Collembola > Entomobryomorpha > Isotomidae > Hydroisotoma > Hydroisotoma schaefferi. The sequence continues at coordinate 9,580 of JAQFZX010003358.1, read as the reverse complement.
GCGAACGGTTCCACCGGAGCCCGTTCCTATGGAATCTCGAACGTTTTCTGTTCAATCGCCTAGGGCTTTGATTCACGAAAAAGTCGTCATAGAAGGCGAAGATGTAGAAATGATGTCTGAAAAACTTTCAGGAAGAGAAAGCAGTGATGATACGTACAGCTCCAATAACACACGAAAGGAAGTTTCAAAGCTTAAAGACAAGATTGACGAACTAGTGGCCACTTTTCAGGCAACACTTCAACTGCAGGCAACTGTATCAACCCTACGCGTCCCTGAAGCTTTGATTCCACCAGCTGAACATTTTCATAAAAAATTTGAAAGTATTAAAACCGTTGAGGATCTTTTAAAAGCGGACGACTGCCTTGAAACTCGTCTAGATTTAGAAATGGCCGAACATGAGGAAATTTTTAACCGAATAATCTGCAAACCATGTTTTGATCCTCTTTCCAGAGAAAAGGTTGGCCACTTTATATATTCATCGAACCTTGGAGTTGACTTTCATGACCAAAACCAGCCGGAAGAGTTTCGGAAATTAAAACATCGAATAAAGAACCACATGGAAGGAAAAACTCACCAACAAAAAGCATTAGAATTACAATCGAAAAATCAAATCGAAAAAACGTTCATTACATTGAACTATGAAGTTGGTGTCAAGCTAGGAAAATTAGCTTATACTGCAATCAAAATGGATGGAAACATGTCGAGATATGAAGATTACATCGCAATTGAGGCTTCTAACAACGGCAAAGTTGGAGATATAAATCATAGCCGAAAATTTTGCAGAGAATATGCTCATTCTGTTTTTAAATGTCTGCAAGTCAAAATGATCCAGACACTGCAGCAATCTGTTCCCGGTACTGGGCGACCTACACCTTTTGCAGTTATAGCGGACGGTTATACTCCACGACGATTACCAGGACAAATTGTGGGTCTAGTGGCATACACAAATGGAGGGATTCGAGCATTGTTCATTGATTTTGCAAAACACTTTGACCAAACTGCAGCGGGGACAGCAGAAAGCCTCATGAGTTCCCTGAGATCGGTATTTGAACAGGCGCAAATTAAAGAGAGGTAATTAAGTATAAAAAAGATACAGATTTTTAAGAAACGCTTCGGTATGGTTTTGGTTATACTCTACGTTTTATAAATGGTATCTCACGCATGTTAAACGTGTTTCAGGAATCTTTTTTTTAAAATATAAAAGCCAGGCATATTTAAAAATAAATACCGTATTTCCGGAAATTACTCCCCCGGGGGAGTTAATTTTCAAAGCAACAATTGAAAGAACGTTTAACATGGGGAAGATAGGGCGACTTTTAATTTTTAACATGGAAAGGATAGGGGGATTTTTTCGAGGCGGGAGTTATTCCGGGGGGGGGCGGGGGGGTAATTTCCGGAAATACGATATTGTGAATTAAACAGTACTGCTTTAATTGCATGTGTGTACTAAACCTCGACTCTTATACAATTCTATTATAATTAATCGGTAGATTGGTTGGAGGCTGCTTTGATGGAGCATACATAGAAAATAAAAAAGTTTACCGGCCGTTAATGGGTGACGATAACCTTCAAGTTGCTGAAGAGGCAAAGCCTTGGTATTCGTGGGTTTGGGACAAGCCACATATTATAGAACGAGCTTTTGAAAGTGCAAATGAGATTCCTAAAATGAAGGAAATCGATGACACTATAATGACTATCCAAAAAAAGTTTTCACATGGTCTTTCTTTCGCTGAAATGCACACTAAATCCGGAGGAGACATGCGAGTTCCACAAGCTTTTTCTGAAACAAGATTTGCAACATATCATGCAAGAGTTGTGACAAATTTTATTCATAATTTTCCATCAAATTATGACTACCTAAAGAGTAAAAATGACCCGTCTTTAAAGAAAATGGACACGGTTAGTTTCGTTATAAATGTATCTGGAAAATTGGATCTTGTAACTGAAATCGGCAAGCTTTCGCAACAGCTCCAAAAGGTGGATTTGGTTCCGTGGCGTGTGGATGAATATGTTGAAAATCAATTCGAAAACCTTCGGAACATGGTTGGATCGTTGGATGGAGAACTTCATCCTGATTTTGTTATGCTTAAAAAAGCAATCCGTGAGTGGGAGGGATCTAGCACTTTCAGAGGAAAACCCATAGTCCTAAATCGACAACAAGAACATGCCACCAGACAAAGTCAAAGAGATCCATTGGATTTTCCTACAATCCGTGAAAAGTTTAAACATGTGGCTGTTCAATTTGTGAACACTTTTGAACGAGGATTCAGAAGTCGTTCAGACCCCAGCATAAATGGAGCTCATCAGTACGCTTCCACTGCGTTTAAGCTAGAAAATATTATTTTAAACCATTTAAACAAAGCTGTTCCAGGAGAATTCTTGGAATATTTTAAACTCTCCAAAGCTGCTGGGTACTTAACAACTGAAATAACTGAGGAAGACATTTCACAGGAATATTTGGAATTCAGCAGTCTGTGTAACAATTTAACAACCAATGATACCGAATACCATCCAAACGATTTAGGAACTCGCCCTTGGGACGTAGAAAAGCGTGTTTTTAATCGTATTTTGAACAGCAAAAATACGCTTAAAATTCAGAATGTCGCCGATTTGCTGGTAAGTGCTATGGTTCGAACAAATTGTGAAGCAGCGACAGAATCTATGGGATCCGTTGTGAAGTCTGTTCAAAAAGATAGAGACGCCAGTTTCAGTAATGTAATGGAGGAAACATTTATTTCTTGGAACGGTCCTATGCCTTACAGAGCCGATAAATTAATTATTGATGCCATGGATAACCATTTCGGAAGCCGAGATGACTGGAGATTTCATCGACGAACTCAAGATAGATCGCTTTTAAAGTTCTTTACAACTTCTGAAGTGGTGGATCGAAAAAATAAAGAAGCTATGATGACGGAAAAATTACCATATAATTAAAATAGCGGGATTTTTGGGAAACACCGGGCATTGTTTAAGAACCCGAACGGTCACTCAATGTTATGCAACGTAGTATTTCAAAAAATTAAAACCCTCTTGTTAGCTCTTCGTATAACCTTGATCAACCGATTGGTTACTTAGATAAGGCCTTTACATGGCTTTAAACTTAATGTTTGTAAACTTTTTTCCAGTTAAATTTTTTTCGTTGCATACGCATTTAACATTATCCGCCGTCATTTGGTAACTAATCTGTTTATTAATTATTTTTCGCTTTTTATAATAAAAAAACAATAATCAACTAACTGAGTTGAAAGGATTTTATTTTGCGAGAACAGAAACCGTATTTTCATATAATAAAGACTATTAAAATAACTTTGCATTCAGTAAACTCTAGTATTTGTAAAAACGGTCCAATAACTGGTGAAAGCGAATAGGACCCACGTTCCTATTAATTTGTAAAAAAATGAAAGCCTGTCCCATTCCTATTTCACGAATTAGTGTCGACTTTTTTGCCGGATACCATGCCTTAGCTCGAATCATTGAAATTCGAGTGCAGGGTAGAAGCAGCATCAAAATTTCAATTACGTAGAAGAAAAATGTCACAAATCCAAGGAAATAGTACCAGTGCCTAGTAAGAGATTCATAAGTATTAAATATTTAGTAAGAGTGTAACTTTCTTCCACCCATAGCTGAGCACTGATCAACCTTAGCTTAGCTAGAATAATGAGAGACCAATAGGAGTATTTAGAAAAGTATGGTGCATTTAGACAGATGAGTTGAATAGATTAACAATGGCCAGAAGTCTCAAGAGTTGATATTTAAAAACAATCATTACAAAGGTTTCCGATACGGGTATTTGAAAATAATAAAGAGGTTGCTGTGTGTGATAGGAGGACGACTATTATTTGGTAATAGGTATAAGCTTAGGAGGTGAGGTATTAAAACTACAAACGCCATGGGAAAAGAGGGGCTGGCAGGTAAATATTTAGAAGGGCCGACAAATTGAATATGTTCATGTTGTCGAGCAATTAGATCACCCATTAAGTAAAGTGTTGGACAAATGTACTTGGTTTGATTTAGACCAACTGAATAAAACTTAGGCTTTGCTTTGGGTTTTTTTATTCCGAGTTGTAATAGTAGAATTAGAGAAGAATACGTACCAGAGGACCACAAATATGAGCCTGTTGAGTCTATTGACTAAGATTTCACAAGCTGCATCATGAGTTTCCATGCTACCAGAGGGGCCGTAAAGTTGGACAGTGCACTTGGCAAGAAATGGAAATACGTCGTGCATCAAAGTGTTTCCTACTGTGGCATTTCGTTGCCCAAAAAGTAACCTTTCCTCGTTTGGGTAGTAGAGTCCACTAATGACGTCATAGCCAAAGTACCGGAAGTTACGGTCCAAATAGTAATCGGTAAACTCAAAGTTTGCAAAAAGTACAATAAAATACAGCATCCGGACTGCCAAATATTTCATAAAATACCAATTGCATAGACCGGGGTGTTCTTTAATGTTTTTTGCAAGGTTAGTTAAGACGGTAGTAGACTTAGTTTTATGGTCTCCATGTGGCGAAAGTGCGTCTTTCATGAGTAGGCTTGAAATTAGACCGTCTTCTAAGTAGCTCCATACGTACTTAGAAAAGGTGAAGGAAACAGCTTGCAAAAATAGGGCTAAAGAAATGTAGTATGTAAAGTCCAGGTTGATTTTTTTTCGGCCCGGTGTAAATGTATCACCATAGATACCCGGCATAATTTCGAGTTCATCTATTCATAAAACAATACTTTAAAATGGGTTTGCTACACCTATTGGACTAGAATGCCGGAAACTTAAGTCAGAGACTAGTGTTATGGTTTACAATTAAGGATTTAACCCACAATATTTTTTTCTTACGGGATTTTTCCATTCTGTACATAGCATGATTGTAGCAATATGCTTCCATAAACTCTTTAGATGCCTTTTTGCTTACTTCACATGTAATTGGCGATCCTGAAAGTAGATCGAATTTTTATGGTCTAGAAAGCAATTATAAATTCCGGATTTGAACAGAGTAGAAAGAATTTATTCTACTCCTAGTGAAGCAGAGCTATGAAAAAACTTCAACTTTGGATTTGTTTAAACTATGGTGAATTAAAAATAAACGAAATTCTAAAAATTTAAATTGAAATTAAATAGTTGACATCCATGTAACTACCCCAATTTGCATGGAAAATTAAACAAGCCATTATTAAAAATTACATTGGTAATAATAGAATCAAAACCATTAAAGAAATGAAAGTTAAATTTGGCATCACTGACTGAATTCACCGATCTTAAATGACTTAATATTGAACCTTATTTATCATCATAAATAGCTTAAGTCAATGATGAAGGTAATACAGAATATAACACCTTACCGACATTTTCCCTGTAGAAAACGAGCACACCACACACAATTGGAATTATTGGTGTGAATTTGTAATGAAGCTGGTCGAAAAAGTTTGTAGTAGTAATTTCAGCTCCTTTAAAAATTCCGTGGATGTTTTGTAAAATTTCAAGGAACATTTTGGATGTAGGTAATAATTTGGAGTCAAAAGTTTTTTTGTCAAACGGTATTAAAAACCAATTTATTTTTTAGTCCAGAAGGTTACCAATTAATTTACGCCAAATTGAGACAACCAAGTCAGTATAACCATACTTTAGGACAATATTCGAAGCAATGCATTTCTTATCCCTTTCAAGACTGGAAAAACGCCCCATTTGAAACTTGACCCTGTTGATTCTGCGTTTTGTCCTCTAAACTCAGCAATTTCTTCCATTATGTCTTGAGACACTGTTGCTCGACACGATTTAATGGAGTTGATAACATCAGTCTATGGAAATATATAATATCATATGAATAAAATATGCAGCATAAGCCCAACAATTGCATTTTCCGGACGTGTAGTTGATAGCTTTCATTACTAATACGCACATTATCCATGCAAGGTTTTCAAATTAACTTAATTGTTTTAGAGTGTGACGCATTAAACGGTGACATAACGAGGCTTTGTTTTAAAGGTACAGCTATACTTGTCATTAGTTCTTGACCTTTGAACCCTATTTTGAAGGCTTTAGAACACTGATGAAAGGATAAGGAGAGTGAGTTTAAGGTACGGAACCGGCAAAAAAAGTAAAATCCAAAAAAAAAAAATTTCAACATTCCCAAAAAGTTGTTTATTTGAAATTGGGCTTAATTCACCAGTTAGGCTTAGTTCCTGCACAGAAAGTATTAAGTTTAAACAAGAAAATGCAGTCATTTAGCGATAAGAATATCTTACTTTTGTAACCAGAGCTCTCATAGCTTCTTCTTCATTAATTCGGAGACCAGGCCTTCTCAGAGGTTGTAACTTGACGTCCTTGCATATATTTTCAATATCACTTCCACTAAACCTAGGAAAAGGTTTTGTGGTTAGTTTGCAAAAAAATCTGATACTATAGGTTTACTAAAACTTGTTAAAATCATATTGCTAGTAGATATCCACTGTGTTTACAAATTATCTGGCGGAGACAGATAATACCTTGATACATAATGAAATGATACTGTTACATGTTTGTGGTAAATATAGTGGAATTGGCATTTAAATGTTATGTGCTTTGCTGGTGTTATCATAGTATTAGGAATGTGCATGTTCACTTGGAATAACGTGAATTGACAAAAACTGGTAGTGCAAAAAAAACAGGCCACACACTATAGTTCAAGCCCCCAACCCCGAGTTTAGCTTATGTAAGAATAACCTTTCATTTTGGCTTGACGAAACATACCAGAAACATGAAATAAACGATTTTTTTTCTCAACAAAAAAGGGCTGCTTAAATGCAAAACTGCATAATTTGGTTTAAAAATTTCAAGGTTTTTACGACTATAGGTGGGGGAGGAGACTGACGGCCTTAGTTAAATGTAAATTAAGCACGTGAAACACTAACTACACATATTCATGACTAAGCATGTATTTAATTTATATTACTCGTAAAATTAATAGCATGGATAATACAACTAGGAAGTGTCGCTAAAAAGTATACAAATGAGAGATTCGGATTCCTGACATTTGTTTGGAATATATTTTTGACTTAATTCTATGCTTAATTATTATTGTGATTTTGAAAAAAGCTGTATTGTCAACTTTTTAGTTTCGGGTAGACAATTTTTTTTGGTGTGTATTACTAACCCGAAATGTGAACTAATCTTTTTACATGGGGATCATGACTATCGTTCTAGCGTTTGAAAATGTAATGATCCGTTATCTTAGTTCTTTAACTCTGAACAATCTCTAACGACCTGTTTACATAGCAGATAGCGTGTAAAGGGGGTATTTCAAACTAACTTTTATAAATGCTTTTATTTCCGGTAAGTGTTTGTAAATCCATTTGTAAACAGCAATACAATACCGAAATATAGCTTCTGTCTTTGTTGAAGAGAAGCAAAGATAAAGTTACATGCAGTTAAAGAATTTAATTTAATTACCCTTCGGTTAGTGTCCCAAATTTATTAAAGCACTTGGTCGTCATTGTGTGATTGATCCCGTTCAGATAAAGCTTAAAGATCTCCACTCTATCCAGGTTCGAGGGAAGACCGACATAGATCCGTTTGTCGAACCGTCTTATAATAGCGTCATCTAAAACCCCAGGCATGTTGGTGGATGCTATAACTACTAGGCCATTTTTCAACGTTTTATTGCCCATTTCTTGCAGAAACTCAGTTAGGATTCCTTCCATGCCTGAATGATCTTTTGGTTTTCTCTTTTGGCACAAACTATCAATTTCATCCAGAAAAATGACAGCTCTGGTTTCCTTTCTTGCCCTTTCGAATAAGCACCGCACAAATTTCTCTGATTGACCATGCCACATTGACTTGATGTCACTTCCTCGAGCGTTAAAGAGTATAGCTTCTGAAATAAAGGCTGCAGTTCTTGCCAATTGAGTTTTAGCTACACCAGGTGGGCCGTATAGGAGGACTCCATTCCAAGACGTTCTGTTTTCAAAGTATTTAGGATACTGGAATGGCCAAACCACTGCTTCATCTAATGATTGCTTAGCTTCTTTGTGACCTATGACATTATCCCACTCTGCAGGTTGCTCAGGCATTTCGATGCATTTTTCGACTTTGGATAATATTTCATCGACTCCTTGTCCATGGTCTAATGCAGTTGCTGTACGAGTTGACACTTCAGATGACGAGACGATCAATTTGTTTATAAGTTCTTCGTAAGTATTAACGCCTCTCTCAATGTCTCCTTGATTCATTAACTGACGAGCGGTTTGAACTCCATCCAGAAAAATCTTTTTTAAAGTTTCAACAAACATTTGTTATTACCGTTTAATAATTAATTAGTGAGTATAAGTAAGACTCATGTACCTGTTGATCAACGGTAGAAGTTTCCATTGCGAAAATAATGTTAAAAATAAGTTTAATTCTAGACCAAGTCACACATATGCATTCTCATGAATTGCACTGAAAGAAAGGCGAGAACTTAGGCGAGAACTGCGGAGTTACCAGGCCCGAATACGTACTAATCTTATTGGCAGTGAACAATCCTTTCCAGGCTGAAAGTGAGTCTCATTTAGAGTGTCAAATGTTTTAATATTTTAATTTTTATTGTCTTCTTCTCTGCGTTAGGTTATGATGCCTTTATAAGAACTGATAGACGTTCATGTATAACCGTGTTGTAAACGGTGCAGTTTTCTACCAAGCATACTTTTAGTCAGTTTTAAGCTTTATATGCTTGGGAACCTTAGATAAGAGTTCCGGAATTAACTTTTCTGTCTTGCACAATCAGTAGCTCTATGCAAGTACTCTTTATGGCCCATTTATAGCATGTGATAACGATATAAAACGTTAGCTTGGACGCTAGCTGTTTAAATCATTACAAATGACTATGTTATCCGAGTGCATTTGGTTTTTATTTGACTTCTCACGTGCATGCAGTGCAGAAAACGAATCTATTTTATGCATTGCTCACTCCAAGTACAAGCAACTTTAGCCCATAAAAATCCTTATTTGCATGCGACGAAATTGTTTTATTTGTTTTTAAAATTAAACTCCTACTTTGAGTATAAATTATTATTTCAGAAAAAACCGAAATTTAATCGTTCAAAACTTATGCTTAGGATCCAATTATAACAATTTTGAACTGTGTAATAGAAGGAGTTCCTTGATGCTGAAAGTTAATTTTACAGGTTATTTAAGGTTTTAGTGGCTTCCAAAAGAAAACAGGAATGCAAACTTGCTTTATAGTATTGCGCTTCAGGCCATTTAGTGTCGAATGATTTCAATTCTTACTATTTATTTTTCAACACTACTGATGCAGCGGCCACTACCGCACTTCAGGGGCGGATTTTTTCCTTTTTCAAAAAGTGCCCCTGCAGGGACCAAAGCACCCCTGCAGAGGCAGATTTCTTCATTTGCTACTAATGCTTATTCTTAAAGCGCCCCTGCAGGGGCCGATTTCTTCAATTCCTACTAGTGCTCTTTCAAAAAGTGCCCCTGCAGGGGCCAAAGCGCCCCTGCAGGGGCGGTTTTCTTCAATTCCTACTACTGTCCTTTCAAAAAGTGTCCCTGCAGGGGCCAAAGCGCCCCTGCAGGGGCGGATTTCTTCAATTCCTACTAGTGTCCTTTCAAAAAGTGCCCCTG